>LT855421.1:2351573-2408741 GCA_900184765.1 Hymenoscyphus fraxineus
TATATATATATATAAACCTTTATTATATAATAAGAGATTTAAACCTTTTAAATAACTTAGACTTTATTCTAGTATTATTATATCTAGAAATATAATTTATATAATAAAGTAACTAAAGGTTTACCTATAGTTTTCTTATATTTAGATTTCTCTTTTATATAATTAAAGTTCTAAATGGTTTATAATACTATTATTATATATATATATATACCTTTATTATATAATATAAGAATTAAACCTTTTAAATAACCTAGACTTAATTTAAGTAATATTATATCTTAAAATATATTATATATAATTAAGTAACTAAAGGTTTACTTATAGTTTTCTTATATTTAGGTTTCTCTTTTATATAATAAAGTTCTAAAGACTTAATAATAGTATTATTATATATATAAACCTTTATTATATAATAAAAGAATTAAACCTTTTAAATAACTTAGACTTAATTCTAGTAATATTATATCTAGAAATATAATCTATATAATAAAGTAACTAAAGACTTAACAATAATATTATTATATTTAAATATATTTAATATATTATAAAATAAGCTATAATATAATAGTAATATTATATATATATATATAGTACTCTAGGTTTATTTCTTTTAATATTTAAATTTTATAAATAAATTCTACTAAAGAAGTCTTTAGTTTAAATTTAATTATAATTAAAATATTATAATAATAGTAATCTTATTATAATACTTATATTAAATATATTACCTTTTCTATTATAATAGTATATATTAAGCTATCTTATTATATTATAAATATATAAAGTATATTATATAATTCTATTTTAAAACCTTTAAATTATTCTAGATCTCTATTAAATTAATTATTAAATAAATTTATATCTTTTTTATTTTAACNTTAAATAGACTATATATTATTAATTATATATTATATAGTAATATATATAGTACTATTATTATACCCCCTTTAATAACTAAGTTCTATAACTATTAAATAGTTTAAGAACTAATTTAAATAGAATCCTTTCTAGGAAACCTTCTAGTCTAAATTTAATCCTATCTAACGTGGTTTACGAAGAGTATACCTGTNCACGAAAGTTATACGAAAACACGTGACCTTTTTTTCTTAGGTAAAGCTTCGTAAATTAAGAGCCTAAGCTAAGTATAGGTACTACCTAGGTTGGATGACCGTAGTAGTAGCATCTTTCTTTCCTATACTTTGTAGGTAGTAAAAAGTCCTCCCGACGTCGTACTAGATCGTTATTCTAACTAATTAAATATTATACAATAGTAATATTATCAAAATTAGTAGACCATCTACCCTAGTTATATAGTACACAAATATTCCATCTAAGTATAGACGAGAAGTACTAGCACCCCCCACGACAAAAGGAGTACGTACTATATAGCCTAGGGTTATAACCTATTTAGATTAGGTTTAGCCTAAAGGCCTTAAGGAAGGTATCTACGTTCTAGGATAATAATAAGATTAGTAAAAGGTATAACTTAAAAGCCTCGAAAATTACAAACTAATAGCTTATTAGTTACTTAATTGTCTTAGTTTATCTTCCGAAAGATAAAGCCCTTCTTTATCCTTAACTTATAAAGTTAAATAAGAAGTGCTTATATAGGGTTAAGGTATAGCGTTTTATTAATTGTATATAGGTAAAATAGCTTAATCTCTTAATTAACTAATTAGCGAGGGGGGTAGGGTTAAGGGGGAAGGAGTACTATACCGCTAAGCTAGTAAGTCTTTCGAAAGTTAAGAATTAGCTTTATATATCCGACTCTCTCTTCTATAGTCTCTATATAATATACTTAGATCTTAAGAACCTTGTTAAATCGTAAGAGATAATAAAAGGATAAGAGATAAATAGCCTATAGTATAGTCCTTTACATAGGACCCCCCTAGTTACTTCTTAGGTTACTACCGAGCTTAGGTTAATATTTAACTCGTTATATATTAAAGTTAACGTTATATAAAAGCTTTAGGTCCCTATTAGTAATAGAGCGAACGCTTATTAGTATCTCCCCGGCTTAAATCTATAATTAATTAGTATCTACTAAAAAGCCTTGTAATTTTCGAGGCTATCTTACCTTTCGTTACTATAGACTAATTATATACTAGCTAACCTCCTACAAGTACAAGGGATTACTATTATATAAACTAGTACTTATTTTACACTACCTAAGCTGTCCTAGATCTCTCTCTCTTATAAATCCCTAGCTTACTATAGCTCTTATCTTAAGAGCTTACGAATAAGACTATCCTTTAGCGTCTACGATTAGGTCTATCTCTTTGTCCTCTAGGCTATCTACTAGGTAGTCTAGGTTCTTATAGTAGCTTATTATCTAGGCGCAAATAAGCTTAGGGGCTCGATAACAAGGTATATTAATATCTAGCTTGCCCTTATTACTAAACGTATTAGCTACGTACTCTAGAAAATTATCCTATAAGCTAGAAGAGTATTAGCCTTATAAATTTCAAGGGTTATAGCTTAGAGGCTAGAGTTATAGCGTAGAGGCTAGAGTTATAGCTAGGAGGCTAGAGTTATAGCTAGGAGGGGGTAAATAGAAAAGCCTTGTAAATTTCGAGTACGTACCTCTTATACTACTTTCGAGTACTAATATATAAAGCCGCCGCGAACAACTTATTAACACCGACCTCTATTTGCCTAAAAGCCCTTTCGAGATCCTCTACCTTATTCCTAGCCTCGAGTATATCCTTATTTACGTCTTACTAGGCCTCTCGAGTAGCGCTATCTTTAAAGAGTAATTAAGCGTTAAGATTATTAATATATTCGGCTATATTTACTTTTATAGGTTAAGCGTATATAGGGTATAGCTATAGGTAGAGGGGTTAATCTTTAAAAAGTGTAAAGTAGTTACTTAGTTAATTTAATTAAGTCTATTTACTAAATACTATATAACTAAGCTAAGTACTTAGTCTTATACCTACCTACCTACCTATAATACTACTTTTCCTATAATACTAAACTACTAGTACCTATACCTATACCTATAATATACTAGAACTATTAAATAAGCGTCCTAAGCGAACTAAAAGAAGTAATAAACTCCTTAGTAAGCTTAAGGAGGTACTAGAGTACGTTATAAAACACGACTATAAGCGAGCGCTAAAGGCCGAGGATATTAACTATCGAGACCTAAGCTAAAAGAACTATATACTAGCATTTATAGATTAATATATAGCTTAGGGATATTATACGTAAGTATATATTAAGGAATTAGAGTATAAAAAGGCTAAAGAAAAGACTAAAGCTAGAGTCCTAGCTATAGAGGCTAAGGTAGACCCTTAAATACTATAAAAGGAGTATATATTTTAATATAAATATAAATATAGTTCTATAAAGATATATAACCTTATTATATCCTTTAGTCCTTAATTAAATCCGAATAAGTAAATAAACTTTATTTAGTAGCTTCTTACCTAGGTAAACTAGGGCTAGAGAGATAATATAGAGGTACTACTAGCAAAGGAAGAACTAGATAGTTTAGAATTTTCGAAGAAAATTAACAAACTCGGCCTCGAATACTATAATAAACACCTCCCTCCTCCTCCTACTACTACCTTTATAATTATATAGTTTTAAGAGATTCCTAATACCTAGGAGTACTCTAAGATCCTATAAGTTAATAGTATATTAGTTCCTTATAAGTACTAGGCAAGGTTATATTTAAAGAAGAAATATTATAAGAAGAGGGAGGTATAGTATAAGTAGAAGGTAGGTCTACTCGCTTAGTACTAATCCCTTCGAAATTTATAAGCCTTTCTAACTAAACTACGTAGGATATTAGTACTACGTTTATTAACTACTTATATAATTAGAATATCTTTATAGAGCGATATAAAGACAGAGCCTTGTTTATAGATAAGTTAAATAAGAGTATTACTAATTAGAATAAGTAAGTAGATACTAAGGATATAGCTTATACTAGGGAGGTTTATAAAGGATAGGCCTTTATAGAGTACTTTAGGTATATTAAGAGTAGAAAGGCTTATATTCTTAAAAAGGACTACTTTATTATAAGGAAGCTTAAAGAGCTTAAGGGACGTTTAAATACGTTTAATACTATTGTTTTTAACTAGCCTAATAATCTAATATCTCTTATAAACTTTAAGGTCTACTATCTACTTATAATATTAAAAATGCCTTATAAATTTCAAGCTAAATTAACTTATCCTAGCTACCTATATAGTACTACCCCCTTAGAATACCCTACGAATAAAAGGTTCTTAGGAGTATTAGAGGGTCTAAAACTAAGTGATTTAACTATTACTAGTATTCTAGTAATAGTATTTTAAGTACTATTTATACTAGGTCTAGGTATCTATATATATATATATAGAGGGGACTAACCCCCCTCTACTAAAAGGACTAGTATTAAGACTAGTACTTTCCCGCTTAGAATATATATCCTAGGCCTTTTATACTATAAAATCCTATCTTAGTACTACCTAGAAATAGTATTCTAACCCTAAAAATACTAGTTCTATAGCTAGTAATATAGGGGTAGCGTCTAAAGTAGGTAGGGTAGTATATAGTAAAGGGCTTATAAATTTCGAGGCGCTATACGCCCGTCTCTCTATATACTCTCTATACCTCCTAGCCCTATAACGCTAGGGTTCCTTAAGGGAATCTATTCGAAATTTATAAGGGAATAGTATAGAATCGGCGCTAGCTTATTATCCTATAATTATAAGTACGTACTATTAAGATATAGTAGTATAAGTAGGTAAATAGTTAGTACCTAAGTACTTAAAGGTTTAATAGGGTGTTACGTACAGGGGTATACAGGGGTATAGGCCTAGTACGAGCTAGGGTTACGTTACTTCGTACGACGATTTTAGACGTAATACTCGAGTAATTTAGTTAATTTCAAGTGTAATAGATACCGTAAAATAAGCGCTATTAATACATCTAAAAATAATTAAGTACTAGGAGGGNGACCAGCACTTTGTAGCCGTTCAGGCCCCATTCTATTCGAAGACCCCCCTATGAAATATTCCATTCCAAAGAGTAGAATATTTAGAATTCCAATTAGAATTCCCCACGTAGTCCGCAAAAAGGTTGTTCCGGTCCGAGCGACCAATAGGAAGCCCAGCCTTAGCCTTCTACTATTCTCTATACTAACACTACAACAATAATATCGCACATCTCACTAGGACATGCAAAAGAGCCTCAGATACTCGGATTTGCGCCTCCTATACTAGCGGCATACGTACTTAAGCTTCTAGAAGAGACTGCTAGTACTCTAAACCTACTCGCATTTACCCTACGTAGAGCCTCAATTACGCGCATTTGCGCCTCCTATACTGGCGGCACACGTACTCCTCCGTAGACTGACAGTACAGGTAGTACAAACACTATAAAACTACTAGCATTCACCCTATTAGTCATATGTAGGAGACGACGATAATTAATTAGGCGTAGGTAAAAATCACAAATTCAATACCCACTTCTTAATAAGTAGAGCTCTCTTATTAGCTGAAAAGTAATATATATATATCCTTTAGAATTCCAAATTCTAAAGTCTTATCCTTTAGAATATTACACCTTGGAATGAAATCTTGGAATCCTTGGAATCGTATTCCAAATGCCGAACCTTGCCTGTATCCACTTATCCATATACACTGTAGATAGCCTCGTATCCTACATTACAACTCCTATTCTTGACCCGATTTCGACCCCATCATTATATGATGGTGGCCTACGCAGAGTTCTAGTCAGGGACCCGGATATCGAGCGTATTTTGGACGACAATGACGACAATATGCAAGTTTCTGCTACCGATTTCAGCTTGTTCAAGAGGAAGTTCTTTTTGTACTATCCAGACAATATCGATAGCAATTTCGATGTCGAGTCTTTGATAGACAAGGATTACACCCCTCAGCTTGTTCCTGTCGAATCCACTGAATCCGTACAATTGTCAGTTTGCGAACCTGTCGAATCTATTGCTACCCAGCTTCCTGTTCAACAGACCGATTAGCCATGCCCCATAGAATATACACCTACTTGTGCTGTTTCTACTGAATGGCCTGAATGGCCTGAATCCACACCTCCTGGATCACCTCAATTGTCAGCTTGCGAATCCCCACCTGACGAGTCTCCTGTTCAACAGATCGATCAGCCATGCCCCATAGAGTGTACACCCATTTGTGCTTCCGAATCACCTCGATTGCCAGCTTGCGAATCCCTACCTGCCAAGTGTCCTGTACCTACTGAGTCCCCTCGATCACTTAAATCAACTGTTGCTACTGCTCTTTTTTGTACGCTATTCTCAAATTAGCATGTCCCTGTTGGAACGGAATTGCTTGCTCTTCTTTTTAGGGGGGATGGAGATAATGCAGACGACGATATTTCGGCATATCGATATTGGAGGCACTTTTCGACGAATCCGTGGGATATTAGGTAAATAGATAGATTGGACACAAGAATGGCGTATTAGATAAGATCTTTGATATCTGGATATCAGACGAGCTTATATCCACTTTTCATATTCAAATTAGCGACTTTTACGATACCCTTGGAGTGGATTAATGGACTTCTCCTTGACGGTCAGTCCATAAGTCTATCTTCAGACAGGATTCTCATGACATGGGTTGATGGATTTATCATGTGTATGGCATTCTGGTACCCCTTAGGGATCATCTTGCCCTTTGGGAGGGACGAGTGAATACAGGAATTCTCACATGTGATTTTGGATCACCCCTGTATCCACTCATCCACATATACTGTAGATAGACTCATCTCTTATAATACACATCCTATTTCTGGCCTACATCTGACTCTATCATTATTTACTGATAGGTTCTATCTAACCTACTTAATCAGACCAGCACCAAATGATTCTGTTTATACAATAGCACCCTAGGCTCTAGTCTGCTACACTAGCCAATGTTATAGTTGAATACACCTCACATCCCTAACCTGTTAAGGACAAAACAGGAGACTGTCAGAATAAGCTGCGTGAAAAGTGGATAAATAAAAAGAAGCTAGCTAAGGGGGAATGGAGTACTCTAATATAGAAGCACTCCTGTACTATGGATCTTTCCTGAATAGGGCTAGCGTCTTCCTGACAAGGCTAGCATGGCTAAAATGAAACTGTACGGAAAGTACAGGGAGAGTCTCGCTAAAGCAAGAGTCACAGGCTAAACAACAAATGGGGCTGGTGGGGGTAAACTCCAGCACGTTCTGTAACATAACCTGTCCCTGCTGTGACTTTGAGCCAAGCCTATAAGCTGGCTAAATTTCATTTGGTATCAATTATAATACTATAGGCAGAACGATCAGGGGATAAAATATAAGAAAGACCCTGGGGGTACATTAGCGGAGTTCAATGGGAAACACTATAGGCGGGAAGCGTGGTATGGGTGATCTATAGAACCGACAGATCTAGGAGCGGATATATATATAACAAAGGTGTGAATGATTTGGGATTTAGGCTTTATATCCTTTATACCTACATTTCTAGAATCGAATCTTCAAACAAATATGGGAAGAGAGTTTGCATACACTTTTGCACTTGTCGAAATATGCTTCCACCTTAGATACATACACTTCACATAACAAATACACCATGTAAGTCAGGCGTATACATGTACTTTACACTTCAAGTGTGCTTTGGAATCGTTCGAGCTTAGTATTTATACCTTACGTAGCATTTGGATTGTGTGAGTTGTAGTCTCGTTAGAATTATTAATCTCGGGGTTCGTGCCTAAAGTGCGGGCAAAGGTTGTTTTCTAAATATTGAGGCATTATCGCAAAACGGAACACAAGAAACAACTAGATTTAGTTTATATAGGAAAAAATAGCGATACCATCTGCAGTATATATTAGAATGGATATAACGAGGATTACAAAAGGGCAGTCAATTGCTAGACTAGCTTGGTGTTACTAGACCCTGTATATAAGATTGACTTCACCCTTTAATAAGTAGAACTCACCTTATGAACCCAGCATTGAATGAACGAGGGTGCTTTTAGTTCGTGGAATAATTCCTTCTACTTACAGATCTATTGTCTCCCCGTGGAAATTCTAATAGATATTCTGTTCTAAGATCCTTGAACCAATTTGAAGAGATTTGATCAAAAACTTTGAAATAAAACTTCTTATATGTGCCATGAATTGGAATAATCAGTAGATCGTATATTGTGTGCTACTTGCTGGATTGTGGAATGATCACTGAGATTATTAGATAAGTGTAGCTTTAATTAGAGAAGGGTAATATATGCAGTAATAGAAGAAGTGATTTCCAAGTCATCTCGGAAGTGAAACAAGAATTACTGCGTTGGTCGAAATTTAATGAAATTTAGATATACAGAATGCTATTAGAAACAGTGAATTTTCGCTTAGCTTTTTGATCGTTGGATGAATACATACATAAAACATCAGCCACGCACATATTAAGGTCAAACCGTCTATGATATGCCTAAGTAATCTCATAGCGGTGGATTACAGTCTGACTAGTCGGAACAAAACGTCCAAGAGCAAAGTAGAAAATGGTCTGGTGGAGGGGCTAGAATGTTTGACTTCCCAGTGTATTAGTATCAGGAAGTGATTGAACACCCCTCGGAACTATACCGACTAAAGTGCTTCTCCATTACAGCACAAACGGTAATGCCTTCTTTCCCAAGGACGAGATACTATATCTCTTTGAAGGATTGTACAGGGAGGCCATTCATTTTATTTTCACAATTTGATTGTATAGCATCCGAAAAAGCGGCATGTGAGTAGCATTTCTTGTCAAAAAAATCATTAAACAGGTAGCATTCGAGTTGCCGATATCTTTAATCCTAGATATTTCGTCATAATATTTTCAAGTATATTCAATCAACCTTGTCTTGCCTAGAACATGAAATGCGGAGATCAGAAAGACAATATACAGCCTAGGCAATAACGAGAGAAGATTAGCGGTTTTGAAAGGGTTGACAGGATCAGAGGTGCTTAGAAAGCCATGAAAGTACGGCGAGAAAAATACAAGGTCAAGTAATGTTGAAGAGATGAGAGGAATAGCAGCAGATGGTGGATGTTAACATTGCTCGCTTAGGTATAATAAGCGACAACATACAGCGTATGAGTTTTCATACCTGTACTTGTACGTGTCTAAAATATGGTTTACCCCTTACTCTGTAACTTTTCATTACCAGTAGGTAGAATGCTGAAAACGGTTTTGTCTTAATGCTCTCGCAAAAGAAACTGGCGGGATACTACTACCTATACCAAATAAAGCGATCTACCTACCGGTAAGTGAGAATATACAGAGTAAGGGATAATGTGAAGCGGATTGTGGCTGTCTCTAGAGTGCGAGGTCCAACACCGCCCCATTTCCTCCTTTAAATAACCTCTGACCTGGGAAAGAGAAGCGACTCGCTCCAGAAAATTACTGAATTCAGATAACTTGTGTGGTGAAAGTAGGGTGTAAACCGCCATAAAAGCAAACGCCTTACACTCTGGTGTCAAGAATACCACATTCGCGTACCAGCTTGCTTATGTATAATGCTCATATGCTCGTATGTGTCGATACAATACTTTTTGGTTGGCTCCTGGGCTGTTGGTAATTCGTATATGGCACGTGTTGCAAACGCTTGGCATGACAAATTCTCGTCCCCCTTTGTCATTCGGCTAATTGGTTAATTAGCCGAACGCTGCCAAGAAAGTTGAGACTTTCCACTAACAGAAGGTTATTACAAGGTTTCTCGGGCAAAAGACAGCATGATATCGAGTATGAAACATAGAGGTATCTAATAAGATATATGTACGTACTGTAGATGTAAGGAATAACAATTATGAATCACGTGTAGGGTATCCGCCATTTACTACGAGCAACCGCAAAAATGATAATCTACAATATATTGTTGCTTGCATTTTGAATTTGCACATATCACAGAGTGAGAAACGGTTGGGCTATCGCACTTCGTTTTTGGGTGTGCTTATTTAAGCCACATTAGGTAAACCTTTGCTTCATTCTTGGTGTTAAGCTTAAGTGCGTTGCTCCTCTAATCTGATTCTATTAATGACCCGAAGGTTCTATGTTCTCTGAGGAATGATAACAATATAGTATCCGATGATTTCAAAGTATGACGCAAGAGCCTATAAGCCATGAAAAAGTAAAACAAAAGTCCCGGAAAAATGGTCTATTAATCGTGATGTACGGTCTACTACAGACTCAACGACGACGTGATCAGCCACGTGGATATATTGTGGTACCATTGATTATTATGAAGGTCTCAAAGAACACGCATGGCCCTCTATTAGGATGGGTCTTCAAGATTATTTTACTCTTGAATTTTCACTCTCATAGACTTTTCAAAGTTTAAGTTTGACTTGTTTTAAAGGGGGTGGACAGTCAATGCTGGATACTGTCGCTGATCATAGTACGTCTCGGCCCCGATCTTCAGCTAAACCAGTCAATCAAGGACTCGGATTTGTAAGATATAGACTTTTCTCACATATGATCTACGTGACAGTGTCCAGCATTGACTGTCCACCCCCTTTATAGGTGTCTCATGTTGAAGTTCATGGCATTTCAGACCATTCAAAAGAGGTATGCAAGGTTATATACCTTCTTTTGACCGGAATTAAATGATGGGCTGTCTGGATTTCAGTTTTGGCTTTGGGTATAGCTTTATTTACTGCGTAATTTATAGCTCTTCACCCTACTCAAGCGATTCACTTATCTGATAGAGTTTTGTTGCACATCGCAATCTTGCTCACTAAAAGAATTACTCACTACTTGCAGCTATCAATGCTCTGTATCGACTTGTCACTTTGGTACCATTCTTCACAGAGATTTTCATTTTTGCCAAGGGACAAAACACCTGATCAAACCAAACATTGAAGATTAGGCACTTGATCAATTCATGTCGCATCTTATTGCCTTGCTTATTATTTTCTATATACATCTACAACCAAGGAAGCTCTTTACATCCAATATTGATAAATGTAATATCGATTTCTACGCGGAAACCCCCTTTTGCTGCAACACCATAGCCTCCTGCACACGATTCAAACCTATCCCCACAATCTGAGGTTCTGGCGCGGGCCAAATACTCCCTTCTTAAGTGCTTCAGGCAAAAACCCTTCATAGACCACCTTGCCAACCTAATTTGACACTAATGCACTCCCGGTAGCATTCAGAAGGTTGCCACCGACTTAGCTCTCACAATATGACCAAGCATTCTAAACCCAACAGCAAGCATATCAAGAATCCTTCGCAAAGGTTTCCGCTGGAATTACTTTACTCGAAAACCTCATCGGCGCCAAGGTCTTTGAGATACTTGTGGTTTTTGGGAGACACTTTTGTAATGACTTCAAAACATGATGCTTTTGCAACTTGAATATTGTTGCATCATGCACTTGTTGAAGCGCCCCCGACTAAAAATGTCTCTCATGTAGGCCTAGGTGGTGAAGTTGGAAAGGGATTCCAAGGTAATCTTTTTGAAAAAGATCAACTGGTGCCGTGTAGAAGCCTAGGGGTATGACACACCCCGCTTCATACGAGATGGATCTCGGGATCTTGAAACACATATTCGTACGAAGAACGACGCATTACTGAATTGCACCTTCGGAGGATTTGTTGACGGTTTCGTCGAACGTTGCTGCTTGACCTAAGAGTCGATCTCCATGGACTTTCAACAAACGCCTTTTTAACTGCACGATGATGGTTTAATATGATGGATTCAGGACTACATTCAAAATGTATTTAAAAATAAGTCCATCGCCGATGCTTCATGCTGCTCATCGCATATACGGACCTAGATGCTTCATTTGTTGACTATGTAAGCACTAAGCACGTAAGAGAGGGAGGACTTCAAGTCTTCCCGAAATTCTTGCACACTACATCCACTTTTTTTGGCCCCAAAAGGTCCGCGATTCCCAGGGAGAGCTGAGAGCGGTACTTACAATGAAGTATTTCCACGACATGGTCATTTCTAGAATGTACCCTTTTGTATATTTTTTGAATATGGCAAACATCATGTATGAGTCGGCAGAGAAGTCTTCGAAATATTTCTTTGCTGGGGGATAAATGAAGCATTTTTCATTCAACAAGAAGAAGCGAGATGTATGGTGGACTCTTCTTGGGGCAAGTAAACGGACTCTTCTTGGGGCAAGTAAACGGACTCTTTTCTGAAGGCATGTTTTTGGGATTTCATAATGACTTCCAAACGAGATTACAATCTGACTGTGTTCAGCCATGCGAGGGGTTTACTCGTCGAAACCCTCCGAGTTGTTGCCCAACTGCCGAGGAAATGTCGACAGAAATCAGCTTCTACACTATCGGTTTTGCTGCACGGGGAATATATTCTATCATAGCTGAAGAAGTCGGTAATAGAGGTTTGATCAAGCTCATTGTCCAAAGTGTTGCCATTCAAGACACAAAAGAGTCTTTAAGGCGGTTAGATGAGGGAAACATTGATTGCTTTTTTTGGAGAATAAAGTCACTCTTCAAGTCAATAAATTTAGAAATGTTTTGGGACTCCAGATACGGTTCGCTTGAACTACCGAAAATGGCCGTTTCGGGGTATGTTCGGGATGTGGCCCCGATAAATCACCCGATTGCAGGGGCCAAATTTTCTCCCCACTCAAGTTCTCAAGGTCTCAAGTTCTCGACCATCGCAAACCCGCAGCCCGCCAAAAGTCCTCTAACCCACGCCAATTGCACCTCCATCCAAGCAAATACGTCCCACGTACAGCAATCATGAAGTCTCAAGAAGCTGCTTTCCGCGATATGCGCAAGCCTGCGAAAAAGCCAAAAGTAGCAGTCGTGAACACCCCGGCTACCCCCAAAGGAATCGCAAAGAACAAATCGAGGAATGAACGGCGCAAGGCTGCTAGAAGAACAGCGGCATTGATGAGAGAGCAGGGGCTTCCCGTTGCGAAGAAGGGAGCAAAGACTGAAGCGGTTGCGAAGGAAGGAGATGGCGATATGGAGGTGGAGGATCCGGAAGTGAAGGAGAAGGAGTCTGAATGAAGCAATGAAGGACGTCAGACTCTCATACCCAAACGCTGAAGAAAAAGGGCCCAGAGGGATAACATAACCGCGCGCCTCGAGTATCGGATCAATGGATAATTGGTGATCTGGGACTGCGCCTGACACCAGAGAATTGGGAGCAACACAAGCGGAGATCGATGAAAGTCAAAGTAATCAATACTCATGCTACCTAAAGCAAAACTACACTATTTTTTGGAATGAAAAAATACCTCCACCTTCCGGAAGCCTTTGCCCTTCCCTCGCAGTTCTCCCACTCGAGGAAATACGCAACTTGTCATTAAATAGCTCCTTTATTTTCCTTTGCCACCAAGGCCTCCCAATCCACCTGCAAGACCTCCAAGTCCGCCGGCAGCGCCAGTCAAACCACCAGCAGCGCCAGTAAGGCCTCCCGCGGCGCCAGTCAAACCTCCAGCAGTGTTTGTGAGGCCTCCAGCAGCACCTGTCAACCCTCCTGCGGTGTTTGTAATACCTCCTAAGCCTCCCGCAGCACCAGTTAGACCTCCAAGTCCACCAGCTGCGCCAGTAAGGCCTCCCGCGGCGCCAGTCAAACCTCCAGCAGTGTTTGTGAGGCCACCAAGTCCACCGGCAGCGCCAGTGAGGCCTCCGGCTGCACCAGTCAAACCTCCTAAGCCTCCCGCAGCACCAGTTAGACCTCCAAGTCCCCCAGCACCACCGCCGCCTACGATATTAAGAACACTGCCCCCGAGACCGAGCACAACGCCTATGGCACCGCCAATCAGCTCACCCGCAGCTGGCAAGACCTGTGTTTGCCTATATTCCGATTAGTAAAAGACCCGTGAAAACCTTTCCGCAGCTCTACTTACAAAGTGTCAATCAAAACCTCAACTCTGGCTCTGACGGTAGCTGGATTTGGATTGGCGATGATTGCCACGATACCACCCAAAACTGCTTGTAGAACATCCTGTGCTGGAACCGCCGGCAAGGCTCGTTTCCCGATGTGAGCACTCGCTGCTATTCCAGCTCTAGCAGTGATACCTCCAAGAGTATGTTGTGCAGCAAGTCCTGCTTCGATAGCTGCCTTTGCTTGGTTTGCCAGGCGCAAGATATCCACGACAGTGGTGGCTACCAAAAGTTGGTTCAGAAGGTCCCTGACGGTTTGTAGAGTAGCGGCGAGACTTCCAATTGCATCCGTCATTGGTTGAATTGGCGCGTCCGCGACTAGATTCGTGTCAGAAGTATGGTAAGAAATAATGGGATAGTTGGGTCACTTACCCGCTGTGTCGGGGCTTGCAACTCGCCCTAGGCCTACCGGCGCGGGTGCGGGTGCGGATTCACCGAGAGGGAGTGCTAGGGGGAGGCCAGTTGGGAGACCCGTTGGAAGAGCTATGGGGAGGCCAGTTGGAAGACCTGTTGGAAGATCTAATGGGAGACCAGTTGGAAGCGACAATGGAAGGCCAGCTGGAAGGCCTGTTGGAAGAGCTATGGGGAGGCCAGTTGGAAGACCCGTTGGAAGATCTAATGGGAGACCAGTTGGAAGCGACAATGGAAGGCCAGTTGGAAGACCCGTTGGAAGATCTAATGGGAGACCAGTTGGAAGCGACAATGGAAGGCCTGCTGGAAGACCTGTTGGAATAGCCAATGGAAGGCCTGTTGGGAGAGCTAAGTCTATTATATATCAGCCACGTTCTTCGATAGACGAGACGCCCTTCAAAAGAATTGAAATGAGAGAGTTATCTCGGAAACTCACTCAATGGTCTTCCAATACGTGCGAGGTCCGTTGGAATTGAGATTTCGGTTGAAATTCCTGCAAAGAAATATTAGCGATACTTTCATCGCTAAGGATATGAATGTCATGCGGCTCTGGTGGAACTTTCGTGCAGATCGACTACTTACCCACTGTCGTTCCTGCAGGAAGAATTCGGTCTATAATAGGAACACCTTTGATGCTTCCTCCAGCATTCGCAGCAGCGCCCGCGCCAGCAATTGGAGGTAGAAGTGGGACAGCCAAGCCGTAAGAGGCCAAAGAAACAATGAAGATTGTGGAGTACATCTTGAAAAGTACTGTGGGCGAATCGGAAATGTGGAAAATGGGTGAGAGATGGAGAAGTAATATTCTGCGAATCTCTTGTGCCTGACCTGATTCTTTACTCTCGTCGACATCTCGAGATTATATACTCTTACTTAATACCACTTGGGTTTTCAAACTGCGCTGCAGAATTTTGTGGAATGCGGAATGATGCAAGTGCTTGTTATGATCGCCTTTTGAAACTGTTAGGTAAATTGGAGGGGGGTGCTTTTTGGGAGTTTTTGAGGTTGGTGTTCGGTCCTTTACGCATTCTCGTTTTTTATACCACGTGGGAAGTTGGTGATCTTGAGCTCCTTCTGATATTTGAGATGTGCACTCGCTCAGGTGGTTGCCCGGACTGGTGGTGTCTTGGAGGTGAGAGGGGGGCTAGGAATGTGGCTGGAATGTGATTGTTGTTGCCTTGACACTACCGACTAAACCCTAAGTCATGAAAAGCATTCGGTTGTTTTCTACCAAGTCTCAGCTTCGTGAATATTTTCTGATGCTAGTGTCAAATGGTGGTGGAGGTTTTTGTGACATTGATCAATATTGTCAAAATGTTCCTGAGCCAAATTTACCACAGTATTGGGTAGTTTTCATTCCATGCCTCATCTTTTACACCACACATATATGTAATACCTGGGGTCCCCGATATACATCCTATCGGAAATATAGAAAACAATACAATATCAAAATCTTAGCTATAATAGATATGTTATCGATAATCAGGGCACAGATATACAGAACTGTAAATTCAATAGCCCACCATCTCTTCCCCTCTTAGTCACCTGTATTAGTAATAAGTAACTCAGGCAAATACTTATATTAGTAGGCGGAGCGATTATTCTTAGTATCGCTTAAGGTGTTTCTAAATTAACCCCTAAACCCTCCTAAGATTACCTTATATTACCTTGAAAATGGACTCATTTCAGCCTTACTACCTTTCAGGTATAAATTCGTTGATTAATTTCAACGTCGTTAAGTGTTAGTATAGAGATCTTAGAGATCTTATTAAAGGTAAGAGAATAATAAAGATATAAAAATATAAAAATAGTAGTTCTAATAATCGACTTATTCTATTTGTTCTATAGAATCTAGATATATATATATATAGCCCTAGATTATTACGTTATTAAACACGTTAATATATTATAATATTAAGTTTTATTCTATAAATATCTAAGTTATAGGAAATAAGTTCATTTAAGTACTACTTAACTACTAGGTAGTATAAAGTAGACGGGTCTAATCGCTTAAATATATCTAGCCCCCCTATATATAGTAAAAGCGAGTATAAAGAATATTATTATAATTAATATATTAAATTCTATATTAATTGAATATATAGACTCTTTTTATACTACTAGAAGATAAATTGTACTAGCTATCTTATATTATTTATATAAGTTAGAAAGTATTTATATACTAATTCGAACGATAAGTACTTCTAGCGAGCGACTATTTGGCTAGGGGGCTTATATCGTAAAATAGAATAAGATTAAGCTCTAAAAAGATACCGTTAAGGTAATAGTAGATTTTAAAATCTAGGGTCTTGAATAGATATAGATGAGAATATAGTACTAAAGACGTTATATTTAAGGATAGTTTTTTTATCATATAAATATAGTATATAGGTAGGTATATTTCGAATTTTGACTTTACTATTTCCTATTTAAACGGTGGGAGCGGTCGGAATAATGCCTACGCGCG
This sequence comes from Hymenoscyphus fraxineus, assembly GCA_900184765.1. Lineage (NCBI taxonomy): Eukaryota > Fungi > Ascomycota > Leotiomycetes > Helotiales > Helotiaceae > Hymenoscyphus > Hymenoscyphus fraxineus. The sequence continues at coordinate 2,368,307 of LT855421.1, forward strand.
ATGCGGGGCTTGGTTCGACTTGCTCCGCACCAGTTAAGGAGTAGTATTATAAAGTACAGTACTAAGACTTGAAGTGGGTATCGCCAACCCAAAAACTTGAAATGTACCTATGCGACCTTCAGGGAATCCTTTAGTTACTATTTATGGTAAACTAGGTACTTGAGTACTACTCGAGTTGTTGAGTAGTTTCTTACAACCTACAACATGGTGATAATCCGATAAATATCATATTGGCGCCCAAGTCTGGTTACGACAATTATAATCTTTTACTGGTGACTTGCGTCACTATTGTTATTGAAGGGAATAAGGTTATGAAACGAGTGTTATTCACAATAGGCGCCAGAAAAGTATCAAGTGCGAATGAGGATTATTACACTAAACTTTGGTAGACTTGGGAGCCAGCCCTACTTCATTGTATAGAGAGTCTTTCCTCACCTCCACCTACATGGACTTCCAGCACCATATCTTACTCAACGGGTATCAAAGGAATGTTAAAAAATGGCAATGAAGGATCCGATACCACTTGAGCTATTCTCATAAGTGGAAATACAAAACTTCTAATCAAGAAATTCCTGTTAATAATGTTAGATGACTCTTAACAGAATAAAAAGTATCTTCACCAAACTAACCTATCAATTTGCAGAGCTTTTACAGTTTCCAACACTTTGGCTCCAGCCGGATCATTCTTCACTCTCTCCACTCTAGCAAACACGCTATCCTCCTTCTTGACTTGCTTGGGTGGATTCACATCCCAAACTCCTCCATTGAGAAAGGCGAAAGTAGCATTAGACAAAAATTCTGTTTTTACTGGTCTACAGTCAGCGATCTAGGGTTACCAGGATCTAAAATTGCCGAACGGAGCGTCGCTAAATGTTGACTTTGATTGAACTGCAAATTCTCGACTTCTACGATCAGGTTGGAGACTGCGATATCTCTATCCGTGCGATCTGGGATCTTTGTCGCGTCGGGTATTTGGGTTATGTATTTGTTTTGATCGTTGATGTCGCTGGTCCAGGCGGCGATTGTGCCGGATACTTCTTGTAGTGTGGGTGCGCGTGACTGCAGTCTTTTGGGAGTTGAGGGAAGAGCCAGGGTTGGTGTGGAAATGAGTGCGAGTAAGAAGAGAACGATTAAGATGGAATTGAAGGATTTCATGGTTTCTCTTTCTTTTCCAGAACGCAAATGACAAAACAGAAGTACTCGCAGGAGGGACGATCTTGAAAACAGAAAAGAGTTTGCCTGTTCGAATTTGTGATTTACAAGAGAAAATGTAAATGGGATCGTGATTTATATACTTTTCCCAGCTTTCTATTTTTAGTTTAATTTGTCCCCATTATTCACTTACTATTATTGTGGCTATTGAATAATCCTTGGGAAATAAATTGCATGCACCTCCCATTGAAACATGTCCTTCCGGCTCTACTATATTTAGTTCAATGTACCCAGCTTAATTCACTTGCTCACTTAAAGAAGAAATTACATAAACCTCAGACTTCTTGCAATTCCAAGCCTCTTCTATAAATAATTCAAAATGCTAACATAATTCACTTCTGACTATCAGTTTTGCGCCATTGAAGCCCAAGGACCAGCTACCAATGCATAGGTTAATAAAAATATCCCTCTACACAAATTATATTTAGATGGTTGTCGCTTATGCCTATTCTCTCCCCGAAGATAAATACGGACGGAAAATGCCCCTAACACACGGTAAAAGCACGGGTATTTTCCTTTATTAGAAGTCATTTGCATGACCCTTCAAGTCTAAGAATGTTAAAAGTCCCATGGTTAATTGTGCCAAATAAGAATAGGCCAACCATTTCATATTTTGGAGGATGCTGATTATTCAGAGTGTAATCCCGGAGAGGTACAGTACAAATTATGTTTGTAGTGTTGGTACCATGTTCACCTGTTATACATGTGCCTTTTAATAGACGGTATTTTTGGGTCAAGTTTACATCGAAATGGTGCTTTTTATAACAGAGACTTGAAAGGTAGTTGCTTGTTTATTGAAATCTTCAGGGTTTTCTCATGGGTTGACTCGATTCATAACATGGCACTTGAATGAACGAATAAAATGGTATTGAGAATGAAGTCTTGCTTCATGAAATTGAATTCATTGGCCAGGGATCTTTGTATGTCTTGATATGTATCAATGAGATGCCCATCGGTCCCAGCTTCCATCTTACAACTTGTTTCCCACGTATCGTCAATCACCTGACCGCTCCCAAAAGACTACATTCAGAATATAGGGTGCTCCAAAAGAGAAAAGACGGCCTAGAAGACAAGGGAAGTTTCAAGGTTGATGTCTATAGGTTGACCATTTAGGTCTGTGTCCTGATCCGTCGCTTGTAATGCCAACTCTATCAAGCTCTTGATATCGGGGAGTATATTTCCATTTCTATGACCGATATTAGTTTAACAAGAGAGACTGTAAGATTTATAGTATCTTACCTCAGTTCTCCCATGAAAATAGCAACTCCAGAGACGGAATCTGCATCAGGGTTCTTCAGGATGGCTTGTAGTCGACCAAGGAAGCTTAATTTGCTGGGTGCAGCGCCTGTATTGCCACTAACACCCAGAGCGATTCCATCATTTAATCTATTTGCAGCTTCTGAATCTTTCTGTTTGGCAGCTGAGAAGATGATTGCTTGTTGATTGGCTCCGTCTGTTTCGGCGTTTTGGATGTCCTCGGCCAACAATTCGACAGTCGCAGTCACATTATCGTTCACAGCGGGACTGTTTCTGATTTGAACGAGAGAGTCCAGGCTTTGTGAAACGATTGAGACGTCATTGATCAACTCCTCGACGGCAACACCAACCGTGGTAGCATTTGGCGGGGTGGGTGCTGAAATTGGAGCAGGCGCTGCGAAACTGGCTCCTGAAATGGCGAGAACCAACGATATGATCTTTGTAGAGAAATACATTTTATGATGGTTCCTGAAAAGAAAACGGTTAGGATTGAAAAGATGTTCCGAGAAATGTGGTGGTGTTACTAAACTGAGGTGGAGTATGTTGATGGTGGTTGTCATAACGCAGTATTGGGTGGAACACTGCCCTTCTTATACTACTCCTCCCTACCACCAACATCTATTTTCGGAGCAACCGTATTTGTCAATTCATATCAACGGAAGTTCTTCCATTCCGATGGCTCATTTACAAAAATAGTATACCGTATTGAGTGCTAATCGAGCAGGACATGCATGTCTTCTAGGCTTTTCATCTGAATGGAGCTTAACTTCACTTACTTCTCAGGGATGTTACCCTCTTGTGGTGGCTTAGCTGGCGGTTGGCTGACAAAACTGGTATGTCGTTACGCGAAACACTGGTAAAGTGAATGTTGTCAGTTTTGTAAAGGCATATTTACTGTCATTGGTTGACTTCACCATGATACTTTTACGAACCGTTCCTTTAAACCGTATTCTGAGTTTCCAATTCTAGCCCCCCCACCCCCTAACCAACGAAACTTGCACTTGCAAGTATGCCAGGATTGCTACCTAGTCCAGACAATGTTTGATTAAGTTACGATTACAGAAACTGCCTCCCATTGCGTACTTCAGCTGCATCTGGCGATGTTAAGATTGGCGCTGCGATACTGGTCACCGAGATAGCGAGAGTCAAGGTTGCGATCTGTGTAGTGGAATGCATCTTTAAATAAATATTGAATTGACAGAGTTTTGGTATCAAAAGAATTTTAGATTTAACAGCTTTTTGAAGTTAATAAAAGGTTCGGAAACCAGTAAGTGTTATATGTGCGAGGTCGAGTATACTGAGGCAATGATGCATTTCCTAAAATGCGGAAAGTTTCTCTCTTATGCTTTTCCTCGACACCTCTGATTCCTTGCGAAGGTTCAAAACCGATTACAGGTAACAATTCCGCGCGCGCTTAAATTATATTGACATAGTATTTTTTACACTCTTTCCTCTAATTGTCATGGAAATAGTATATCGGCATGTTTACTACCCGGGCAGACGAGACACAGCTACGTTGGAGCAAGCTTCGCACCTTCATGGAGCGAATCAGCTTTGAATTCCTCTCATGCTATTATCGGAGTGGCTTGGCTTGTCTTAGTTGGTTTATCGGTCAATTTTGCTGCGCCAAATTGGATGTTGGTTGTTTGTTGACAGGAGTTGGTCACACAAGAATGTCAGCCGAGTGAACCGTCCACAGACGGGTTTTTTATATTACTCAGAAGCTCCGGGAAACATGTTGGTGAGACTAGTGCAATTATTATCAGTGGCGCAGCCATACCGTGTTTTCGGGCTCCAACTTCCCCCCACCTTGCTAATCGCTTCGCAGATATGCCAAGAGTGCAACCTAGACAACATCCGATGAAGGGATTGAAAATACAGTCATGGAAAACATGAAGTCGCCTTCTACCCACCGTTCTTTCAAGGAAACTTATGATGATGTTGGTCTTTGGGGCAGTGAAGGCGTTCCTGGGAATAATATCACTTGAGATTTATGCCTAGCTTCTCGGATTCTCTCTTATGCTTCCTAAACGTCCGAAAACACTTCTCTTTTTAAGTACCATATAGCCCGGTGTTAATAATAGTACATTCGTCATCCCAACTCCCAGCTCGGGGAGCAGCTGCATGTCGGACATTGCTCGTTTCTTGAAATCATTGATGGCATATATTCCAATAAATCTGATGTCTGCTTCAGGTGAGTAGGTATGAAATAATGAGGCCGGCAATAATAAGTCAGTGATCGATTTTGCCGTCCCAGACTGAACTGATGTTTTGGAGCGCTGTCATGCTCTTATCTTTGCCAATCTCCCGTTTGGTTGAGTGATATTGAAATTATCGTAACCGAATTCCTTCTCAATTTTGGGTTTCCAGGATCCTCTGGCCTTGGGAGATACTATAAATATTATCAGAAATATGTATCGGCGGTTCTATAAATGTACTTGCGTCGCTAGAAATGCAATAGATCTGGCGGTTTTCAGGCACAGGCTTCTTTGTAGCAACACGAAAAGAAGTATGTAAAGTCCCAAGGAAGTTGATAAGGTGGTGTGATGTCGATTCTTCATTATACTTGTACTCAATCACCACTCCCCTTTTGTGGTGTTCTTATTGTTCTCTTACGTTTCTGAGTTATTGTATCTTCGATCACTCTGCCGTGGGTGTCCTCTCATCAATGTCGACTGCTAGTCTCCTGCGCTTCCAGTATAATCCTTTCATACGTTTCACTAATTACAAAGAATGTATTCAAATTTTAGTAGATAGATTTATAGCACTTTCGACTTAAGAATCAGCCCGATACATGGTTTCAATTTACTCCCTCTATCAAGCAAGCGAATACCTTCCCCCTTCTACATTATCATCGAAATATTGAACGATATAAAACTAGAAGTTCGAGCGTTTAGTAAACTTCGGTAACATATCTCGAATCTTTTCAGACGCAAAGTTGGCCGACACACGAAGTCTAGTGGACGGTAGGGTTGCTGAATATGCGAGTTCGGTCTATCGTCTACCTCCTCCAATTTTAAATTCCACAGGGAAATCCTTAGAGAGGACTGTCAGAAGTTAGTAAGAGCAATAAGTTGAAACGGGGAGAGAAACCCGTATGTTTTAGGAGATGAAGCAAATGATCATGTGAGCAGCCTATGTCATACCACCTGCAGCCACTACATAAACCAGTTCTCCTCTAGAGTTCTAGTAAATAATCCATCACTTTAATATATTCTTTTTATCTTTAGCATTAATTTGAATTTGCTGTCTCGTTAGGTAATAAGCCTAGCACAAAATCAAACGCCTTTAGCTATTTTTGCGTCCGTGGGGTTAACTAGATAAGTATTACTTAACTTATATAACTTAATAGTCAGTGCGTCTTTCCACTGTGACAGCGCAGTGGAAAGACGCACTGACTATTAGGGCAGGCCTAGCAAAAAAGCTATACGAACGGATAAGATTTACGAAAATCATATCCTTACAAGTTAGAGTTCAAGAACAGGTGCACTTCGCAAACTGTATAAGCTAAAACCTGAAATACAATAGCCACTTATTAATGTGTTCATAGACAATCACGTGATAATATAAGAGCTGAGGGGATGTGGGGCCAGCAGTAGATTCAAGAGTTGTATAGCTGTTCTTAACGCTACTTTACTTGTGTGTTGATACAGATTATGGGGTTGGCATCACTACTAGAAGACGCAGTCAGGGGTACGCAGTCACGTGTATCACAGAGTGGGATATCGGGTGAGGCGCTAGTTAAACATGGATAGCCACTAATAAACAGAGTCCACAACTCAAATCAACATTATACCAACGTACATGGTACGATTTTGATATTGGGCCCCGCAACGCACCGCCCACCTACTTTTAATTCAGAGCAGCACAAGAGTACTTCCAAGTCATACTTCGTTGCCAAGCAGCACAAACACAAACCAGCTTTCTACGTTCGGATTCACGAAATGCAATCCCATAAGTCAACAAGCCCTCTACCTGAAAAGGGTTTCTTGCGCTAACGGTTTGCTAGGGATAAAGATGATGTCGTATCGCCCACAGACGTTACAAATCATTCGGCCAAGGCTGGGAGAAACATGGCAATGATGGAGCTTTTGGCAGCTGAACTCCGCAGAGACCCTGAGATAGACATGTCTATATCATTGCGCAAGATTCAAAGAGAGATTGATCCCCCAAAAAGGCCAAGAGCCCCTCTTCCTATCAAGATGAGTTTCCGCGAGAGGCTTGTTACTGGTCCCAAAACTCTGGAAATAGTGTTTCCTTTATCCAAAGCTGTAACAACTCTTCTCGATGGGTATCAGGATTCTCGCTTAGCGGGCAAGAAACATGCATTAGCCAGTGCGCTTCAAAACATGATAGCAGCATCAACAATACTGTGGGAGAGGGACCTTTGTGGCGCCGTCCTAAAGTTCAATGACGAAATTGCTGCAAAGATTGTTTGGGGAAGTACAAGCCACACAGAATACAGTTCTCTACAGTATCTTGAAGCACATGCTCCTGGCCTACCCGTACCCAGACCTCACGGACTTATCAAATTCTCAAACCAATTGATCATGTTTATAACCTATATTCCAACAACAACACTGCAGACTGCATGGCCAAATCTTACGGCTGAAAACAAACTCTCCATACAAGATAGCCTACAAAGTTATTTTGTCACTCTTAGAAGCCTAAAAATGCCATTGGGCCACAACATGGGAGGGGTCCGCGGTGAAGGTGTTCAAGATTTTCACATGGTGGAACACAAACCGCAACTGATCAGAACAATGTTAGAATTTGAAGACTGGCAATTTTCTGTCGATGAGGATAAGCATCCTCCAAGTCGAGCATTCACCACCTTCCTCCGCAATTTCCTACCGCCATCAAACTACGAGTGTGTCTTTACCCATGGCGACCTACGCCCAGCGAATATCATGGTTCAACAAAATGCTGAAGGTAGCTACATCATATCTGGGATCATTGACTGGGAAATGAGCGGATTTTACCCAGAATATGTGGAATCAATGCAAGTGCTACACCTTTTCAACCGCCACGATGAGAGCGACTGGTATCACTACCTGCCCCACTGTATTTCTCCTGCGAGACATCCTGAAAGATTTCTTGTTGGGCGCATTTGGGATACGTCACTGGGGTTTTAGGTAGTAATAGATCATGGGCCTAGATTACCGCTATACTATTCGAAGAAATAGTTATAATGATTAGGAATGTAGAATATATTAATATTGCGGTTCTTTCTAGCTAGGCCACGTTACCTTTAAAGCACTTTTGTATACTGTTCTCTAAAGAAGGTAGTGTAGAGATTTGAGAGCACGGGTTTCAAAAAGATCGGCAAGTCGACGGAATGAAGCTTATATCGAGTTCGACTTTACACTCGCCAAACAAAGCAGTAGGATGGTACCGACCAAACATAATTAAGCGTTCTGCCAACTAGTATTCGAGCAGTTGTGGACGAAGGGAATTTCACGATGTACGACCAAAGTAGAGCGGCTTCAGGGCTCAAGGATTTATATCAGGAAAGTCATATAGTCAGCTAAAGTTGAAGGGTCACAAGACACATATTTAATACAATTCAGATATATTTTGGACTGTAGCTAGTACATAACCATCCAGAATAGGCCTCTTTACGCTTGGTTAGACGCTGTGTCATATATGTGCGGGCAAAAACGACATTAATGTAGGACAGTATACTTCAAGATATATCTTCCAGAAGGTTATTACCATCAAGACAAGCAATGGGTGCGTGTAATTAAACAAGTCTTTCTAACCATCCAAGAGTTGATTTTGAATTCACGGGTGGGACTGGTGAACATCTATGGAACTTCCTTAACGCCTCGAGAATAACCAGCACAGGCTGGTGCAGCTCGATAAGACCGCACCGAAGGTAGAGCAGGGAATACAGTCACTCCTATCTCTCAGGCCGACATGAGTTTAGGTTTGATCTGGAAAGGTGCCATGCTGTACGGAATGCGTCTAGAAACCTTTGCCGAGGAGAATAGAAACATTCTCACTCCTTATGAAGTCCCGGACCGTTGAGACCACCCTAGACATAAGTTAGACTTTCCCAAGACAGAAGATATGGCCTCACGCTCAAGTACAGTAGTAGCAGTTCAAATACAGTAGTACAGAAATCTGAAGTCAGAGCGTTCGGACAATAACTCACTTTCGAAAGTATAGTTGTTCTCGAGGCCTACAGTACCTCACGTGTGCGTCATCACCTTGTGTGGATCTGGCGGTGCTTTTCACCATCTAATTGTTGATGCTCGCAAGGCATCTACGGTCTATTCAAAGGTGGACGCGTTCACTTCTCTAAAGTCCCATGTTACAAAACGTGCTGATAGGAACGTTCCATGAGTTATCCCCTAATGGTTTCGTTAATGGGAGGCTGAAGATACTTATAGGAGAAATGTTTAAAATATCTATTCTCTGGTACAAGGTAATAAGTAGTAGTGCAATGAGTGGCTAGACGTAATTTACATTTTAGGTCTAAAAGGTTAGAGGCCAAGAGATTCTTGGTTTAAAAGTGAGAATACCTTTACTACAACAACATAAACAGAATATACTTGTTCCATCCAACGATGGCGCTGGGCCAAAAGCGGCAAATAGACCGAGCTCGACCTAGTCCTTTCTGCTTACGGTAAGAGAATTTGGGAGGGGCTTTTTATTATGAGATTGTGGGCGTATGTTACTACTTACAGTAGCAAGCAAATCCGAAATATACAGTGATACATAAATCTTTACTGTCGAAAGTACTGATGCTGCGGAAGGTACTTCTGCCATCGAAACCCAAACTTTCACTTGTTACAAGTAATATGGTCGTTAGGATCGATGATTCTTTTACAATCTCTAGGAGTACAAAAGTCCATCAAGTTATGTAAACTGTAATAGATCTGAACAAGATGACAATGCTGATCTCGTGTTGAGATCAGATAGAGCGTGCCGCTTAAAATAATTATGTCTCCAAAGGCACGAGATACGGGATGGCCACCGCTCTCGTTGGGAAAGAAAAAGCTTAATGTAGATATATATATCCGAATTTTGTAACTAGGGATGTTTATTTGCTGTCGAAATAATACTTACTGTTAAAACACAAAGTTTTGTTCTTACTCACAGCAAACCAGCTAACACAGAAGGGTGCTTTATTCACCATAATACCTACGCAAACGTTATATGGGGGCCGTAGAAAATGGGAGACTTCGTCTTATCAATCCAGCTGTAGCCTCTCTTTACCTCATCTGGGGATAGTTCTGAGATCGGTCTAGTTTAGTGCTAAACAGTAAAGAGAAACCAAGACCTTGCAATTGATATCTTTCTCGCTCTGTGTACACACCGCCTAAGAAGCATTTCTCGTATGGAAAAAACCGCTCTCCTGCAATCGTTTAAATCTTGAGCACTTTCATCGTTCATTTCAAGGATGATAGGTATTTACAGGTCTATATCTCTCTATTCAGCTTATTCTATACCCTCGCTTCAATCCCAACTTATATACCTTACGAATAACTATATATAAAATCATACTAAACCCGTTAATTAAAATCTTTCTATTAGATTATCGAACCAGTTTAACTACTTTTGGTCACGTGATATTATATCATGGAATGGATTGTATCACGGGAATGGCATATTTCCGGACCTTCTAGATAGATTAGAACAGAATTCCAAACTTTAATTATTCTCTGCTTCTTTTCTAATTAACCATGCACTTCAATTCCAGAAATCACGAGTCACCCCCAAAGCAGAATAGGTATATAAACTTATGAACTCATCAAGTTACTACATGAAGCAACGAAAGATGGACAGCTAGGGACGATTTCACGCGGGTGTGGGAACGAACCTGTGTACAAATTAAATTCAAAACTTTTTTAAATAACAGAGCCATCCACTGTTGATAACTCTTACACCCCTGTGATAAAAGGTTAGAGGGCGATTGGTTATATGCAAATCTGAACTTTACAGTTACGGAAGTGTATTTACTGTCGGGGATATATTTATCGTCGAAATAGAAGTTTCCGTTCGTTTCAATTACCAATAGCTCTTCCGTGGCAATGTTTGTGGAGGTTGACCCCTAAACCCGTATGTGGTTGTCCAAGGTGGAATGTGAAGGCTCGCCTGCTGAAAAGAGTGCGAGTTTCCACCGAGATGTTCTTGATTCGGTGGCCTTCGTCCCATATAGTATTCGGAACATGTGGTAACGTGATGAATTATATACCTCTCTTTTAAGCCAAGATTTTTCAGGGCAAATGTTTGTTATAGTAACGGCTTACCATATTTACAAACAGATGAACTATGTGATGTTTTAGAGCATTATTTTGAATTTCATCAAGGAATCGAGAGTTAAAAGGCTTGGGTTCAAACCATACAGTAGCAATGCGGTTTTCTAGTTTCTATATAGTAAGTGATCGTGGTTAACCTAAGTAAGATGCTATAAATATTCAAGATCTACTCGTAAGTCTAATTACTTATCCACCAGCAAATTTCTCTAAAGAGCCCTTACATATTTCTCAAAATAATAATACCCATTTTGACCTTCTCCACACTCACCCTTTCTTAGTATAGTAGACTTAGGTATTACTCTTTTTTGACCCTCGCTTCTTGTTCCCTCTCTATCGCGTAAAACAAGAATACACCTTCATCGCAAATGGTATGACTACTAGAGCCACTCTACTACAACCACTAATCCCATAGAGATAAGGTCTCTTTCCCCCTTACCCTTTTCCGATATTATCCCCGCTACCACTCTACACCTATGGGAAGTCTTGTTCTTACCGCCCAATTATATTCATTCCTATTCCGATTATATTAAATCTCCATTCCCAAAACCACAGTAAAATTACAATCACACAAAACCCATTCCCACCTCTCAACAGCCTGATCAGATCTCAGAAAAATCAGTAAAGGCAACAAACCACGTTGGAATACCTGAAACAAAACCTCTCCAGGGACAAACTTACTGTCTTCCGGGTATTTAACAAATTCAAGATAACCACTACCCAATCCCATCCGTCGAAGACAAGACAAGGGAAACATCTAGGGCAAAATAATCAAGGACGCAGACAAAAGGACATTTTCTTCCTACCCACTACCCATAACCTGAACACACAGCATCCTAACATCATCCCCTCCCAATCCCGACATTCCACATACTCTATTTCAACCCTCAATATATGAAAGTTTCGCCGTCGAAAAAATACTTACCATCGAACCACAGACTACCCCTCAAACAACCACCAAACAACCGCTCAGTAAATTATAAACAAGTCTTCGTTCACTGCAAAACATAGTCCATAGTCAGAGAGAAAGTTGATACGTTCTTTCACCAACGAAGAATATTTGGTGAGCACCATTGATTTCGTGTTCTTTCTCCTGCTGGTGTTCTGGTGATATTCTCTCTACCTCTACAGGAGGCTTTTATATTTCGCACCTGGTGCGGGTAGGATGATGAGATGGAAGTTTTACTACCTAGGTAGTGTATGTGGTGGGATTTGAGGGGAAGTGAAGTTATGGGAAGATCTTTGGGGTTAGGACTTTCTACTGGGTTTTATGATGGGTTATTTGTGAATAAGGTGTGAAATATATCACGACACGCTGATAAGAGAAGTAGCATAAGAAAAATAAGTATACCAAACTCTCATCCTCTACCTTGTACCTCTAAGATTGAACCTCATACCACCTTCTACTCCCACCCCTCTCAAGAGCCAAGATTCAAGTCACACCTATCAATATTACCCAACCCACCACACACGAACCACAACCCACAAACCACAAACCATATCCCATAAATACCACCCCACCCCTCCACAACAACCAACAACATACTGCCACAGAAACAGTTCACCTGTTCTCCTCTCCCCTCCACAACCTACCATCTTCCTCTCACGACCTACCCAATACCTCCTCCCAACCGTTCCCCATTCCCATTTCCCATCCCCCTCCCCTACCCCCCTCAGACCCACATCCCAACCCCTTCCTCCACTAAAAACTCGTCCTCCACAATCTCACCATCGAAAACAACCCTACCTACCATCAAAACAAAATCCCCCATCCTTCATCACCACAAGAAGGACCTTCCTCTCATCCACGTATCCTCGCATTACAACACGCAGTTGTTCTGGAGAGAGAGTATGTATTGCATCTCGCGTAAAATGGACGAAGAAGCGGAAACTCTATTAATGTGTGGATGAGTTTAGTTGACAATTAGGGATGGTCACGATGAGGTTTTTGGTAGGTAGGTGGAGGTGTTTATATCGGTACCGAGTACTAGTACTAGTAGTCTTTGAGGGTGTTGGATAGGATGGGATAGTTAGGAATTTTTCTGTTGGAGTTGGTGATAGTGTAAGGGGGGAAAGAGGGGAGGAGAGGGGGAATGGCACATCTACAGTATATCGATATATTAGTGAGGTTACCTCCAGAAAAGCAGAAGACAACAGCATACCTACCCAGTCCAGGTCCCTATAAAACACCCACAACCACAACAACAACCATAACCCCAAAAAACAGAACGGGAAGAAATACCCACGTACAGACAGAGATATGACACACAGGGAGGGAGGAAATAGATATATCTTATTTTCATTCTTCTCCATCCACATCCTTCGAAAGAATAGAAGAGAAATCCATGCATACACAGAAGAAAATGAGGACTAGACCAATAATACTACATATCTACCATGACTGTCTAATACCATGACGACCGCTTGTGAAGAAATTATAAAGAATTCAGTAAACAAACGCCCCAGGTACAAACCCACGCTATGCAAATCGAAAGAACCAAGTAGACGCTGTTGTATCGCTCTTTCTTCCCCGTGAGCAAGGTCTTTTATATGTCCACCACCGACTTAATAACCGCCACACTACCAGCCTTCCCACAGTTGCTTCCAGAATTTCCGTTCCATTTACCTAGACCGAGTTCTCCTTCATGCGGAAACAACATTCTCAGTCGCACCCTTAGCAACACCCACCGCTCTCTCTGCATCATTCTCCAGGTCCGCATACGGCTTCGCCACAATCTTGTCCCCATTAACAAGAACCTCCTTATCACGGAAGGCACGCATCAGATCGAGGAACTTGCTCTGCTGGAACTTGTCACTCGTATCATTGCTCACGTTCGTGAGTAACTGGCCGGCTGTTCGCGCTAGATCGTCGTGGTTATGTGTATCTCTCTCGGTCTGATTTTGGGGGAGGATGGAGTCTGCGCCGATGGGTGGGAGAGTTTGGTTGTTTGATTCCATTTCCATGAGACGTTCTGCGGATTCGGCGACGAGGACGCTATCGTCTAAAATGATGGTTTGCTGGGTTTCTGTCGCCACTTCCGTTGCTACTTCTACCTCAGCTTTCGTCTCGGGTTCGGCTTGGAGGGACTCTAGTTCTTGCTCGGCCTGCTCTGCCTCTTCGAATGCGCGCGCAAATGCTTCTTCATCAAACATATCCGTGGCAGGCTGTTTCTGCACCGCTATCGAAGATGCGACTTGTGGCCCTGTAAACCCTCCCACCATACTGCCCCCCATGTACATACCCCCCATATGCATCCCCGACGCCATAGGAGTGTATGAACTCTGCAAACCACTTTGTACTGGACTCTGCACATGCGACGCACTCATCCCCGACTGCTGCCGCGCAAACTCTTGGTGCCATCCTCCCAGCGCCTCATGTTGTTGCGGTTGCGGCGTATGTGTTTGTCTTTGCGCCGCGGGACCTGCAATATTCAGATTTTGGAAATCCGACGACCATGATGGACCGGCTGCTTGGAAGGGAGAAGGTGTGTGGGTGTATGTGAATGGAGTTGCGACTTGGGAGTCGAGGGGCGGACGACCGGCTTGAAAGGCCTCGAATTCGGGATCTAGCAGACCTGCATTTGGGCCAGGCGAGGATCGGAAACTCTGCGCATGATTAGTACATAGATAAAGAGGATGCAAGCTACGTGATCTACCTGCGATGGGGATTGTCTGTTTATAAGACGATCTTGTTGTAGTGTTCGGTCGACGGAGGTGTGTTTTTGAAATGTATTCAAGGCATTGGAGGGCCCGCACATGGATTCCGCCATCTTTGGTTAAGGTCGGTTGTGGTGGTGTTGTTGGTGTGAAAGAGTGGCGAGGTTTGTAGTCAAGGTTTTCCGAGCTTTGAAGCTGGATTGGGGAAGTGAAGAAGTTATGTATTGTCAATGTATGAGAGATAATGCTTTGGTAAAGGTATTGTTCTTGTCTTTGAGAGGCGTGCGCGCGATCCAGGCTTTGCGACGGGCCGAGGTTGGTCGTGATTCACAGCTCCGATGTAAGCTGAGAACGACAATTGTTGAATCTAACTTTTTGAAAGAGGGTTGAATAGGGGAAACGATAGTATGGAAGCGCTATTGTGCGATTGATTTGAGTGATAGTAAAAGATTGAATTGTAATTGGTTCTCTTGCTCTGCAAATGTTGTGTAGGAGGGATGAATAGATGAATCGCTTTTGCTTCTGATCCCCCACCAAAACTCGGTTATATCTCGGTGTAGAGTACTTGCTGAAAGATGCAGCTCTTGTAAGACATCAGAACAGATGTCTACCAAGGTATTACTCACGGAGTTGGATGTGATTTGAATTGGTTTGCCTCGAGTATTTGAGAATCTGTGGACTTTGAGTAGTTCGAGTAGCTCACAGTTCCTACTAGAGCTGTATAATAAAGTGCTCCGATAGAACTCCGAGCCCGAGAACGGAGGCCGCTGTAGGAGTATGTTTGTAATGACTCGAATAAAGAAGAAGCAAGAACATGACAGTTGTAGCCCAATTTGGGAATAGGATACGTCTATACTTTTGCACACAACCAATACAAGAATCAACGCCTTCCCCAGTGATGTATTACCTGAGTACGGAACTCCTGATGAATCTATTGACAGCTTCAAAATCAATAACAAAAAGCCTCTTTCTTCTGAAAGTCTCCTCATTGATTCCACTACTTTAGAAATGCTCGAAATCATTTCATTTATATGAAATGCAAATGCCCCAAAGAACTTGGACAGACTGTACCTACCGAGTTGACGGGATCCATCATGTTTACATATGTCCTCACGTGACTCAGCCTTCCCTCGGAATAATTATTTATCCGATGCACGGCAGACGACAGGGTGGCAGCTTCCTCAGCCCAGTAAGTTAAGCTGGAGGGATTGCGATGAACATTTACAAAGTGTTCTCTCCAATCCAACACACATCTTGACAAAACCCCATAAACTTGTGTCAAGATGGCGCAAGTCATCTCCAACTCTGGTCATGATGACATGATTGTATGTATTCTCACCTCCCGCGCATACAAATACAAGTAAAACAATCAAAGCTAACTTACTTAACCTTCTCCAGCATGACGCAGTTCTCGATTATTACGGCCGTCGACTGGCAACCTGCTCTTCTGACCGAACAGTAAAGATCTTTGAAGTCGAAGGCGAATCCCACCGTTTGACTGAAACCCTCAAAGGGTGAGTTTTCTCCACCAATACATCTCCATCCAGGTGTTCCTTACTAACAAAACACAACAGTCACGAAGGAGCCGTCTGGTCCGTCTCCTGGGCCCATCCCAAATTCGGCAACATCCTCGCCTCCGCCGGCTACGACGGTCGTGTCCTCATCTGGCGGGAAACAGGAACCTCATGGACCCGCGTCTTCGAATTTACCCTGCACACCGCATCTGTAAACATCATCTCGTGGTCACCACATGAATCTGGCTGTCTTCTCGCCTGCGCCAGCTCCGATGGCAATGTCAGCGTGCTGGAATTCAAAGACAACGCCATGGACCATAAGATCTTCCCCGCGCATGGAATTGGTGTAAACTCCGTCTCCTGGGCCCCTTCGTCGGCCCCAGGCAGCTTGGTTTCGGCGGCTGGTGGCGCAGGAGGTGTCAAGAGATTTGTGACTGGAGGGTCGGATAATACCCTGAAGATTTGGGCGTTTGATCAGGCGAGTCAGAATTATAAACAGGAAGGAGCGAGCTTGACGGGTCATACGGATTGGGTGAGGGATGTGGCGTGGAGTCCGACGGTGCTGCAGAAGAGTTATATTGCGTCGGCGAGTCAGGATAAGACGGTGCGGATTTGGACGAGTGATCCGAGTACACCCAATGACTGGAAGAGTACGGAGTTGAGGTTTGAACAGGTTGTTTGGCGCGTGAGCTGGAGTCTGAGTGGGAATGTTTTGGCGGTTTCGGCGGGGGATAATAAGGTTTCTTTGTGGAAGGAGAACTTGAAGGGGGATTGGGAGTGTGTTAAGAATATTGAGGAGTAGGATGGAGAAAGTTGAGTGATGGGGTGATATGATCATGATAGTGGAGTCTAAAAGGATAAATGAATACCCCAAATCCATTTTATGCCCTTTGTGAATTGGCTATGAACTTTCAATGATTATGTGTAGGGTCTTCCAATGAGCTGGATTTTGAATAGCCTGAACTTCATGAAAAACACGAAATCTGCAATACCTCAACCTCTTGCAAGCAAAAGACCAAAATAACAACTCTGGCTACTTTCCATCCATCCATCTACCCTCTTCCATGCATCCTCAACAAGGTAAGATTACAAATACACATATATCAAATCCGATATCCTTTCCAAAACACCACCGGTCCATCCCGTCATTATTCATTGTCTAACTCCCTCTAGTTAGGGTTCTGATACTTATTTGTATACCTCCATCTCTACCCTGCCTTGCTTTACCTTACCTTACTAAAAGCTATACTATGTGTAATACTATTCTCCTGTACTCTGCATTATAACAAGATAACTAGAAACTAGGCGTTCAGCTGTGTGATGATAGGGTGCAAAGGCTTTGACATATTCTTTTCTGGTTTCTAACTTTCTGTGGAAGGAGATTGGACTGTTGCGTAGAGCTACTATACTACTACCCCTCTATCATCCCTATTAGATAATACTCTGGTACCCGAATGAATCCAGAGAGATTTCGAGGGATTAGAATAGGCTCTGATTCGAACTAGACTCTAAGATGGGCCTCTTCGGTATAATTTTACTGCAACCTCATAAGCGAAGTGTCTCGTTACACTGATGGGGGTTGAAGTCATTTTTGACGGTTTCTTTCCAATGGGTTGGAATACAATCCATTGGTCTTTTAGTTTTATATTGTGGTAGGTAGTGTTTACAGAAAGGTGGTTCTTTGATAATGAAGTAATGTTTCACCTCTTTGATATCGTAGAGAGTTTAGCTAGGATGATATCGTTGGATTTCCTTTTTCGTGAGGAGGTTTCTTGAGATAGCGAGACATTGATTGAAGGGCCTGTGGTAGAACACCAACGCCTGTAAACAAGTTTGGCCTATAGAGTCTGATGGCTGAGCAGAAGCTTAATAAGGAATCCTCCTATGGGCTCTAGATGCTTTCTATTCTACGTCCTACCTATTTGATACAGTGTAAATCTTCCTTCTGTCTGGTAAGTTGCAATTATGGAATTGATGGACGTGTTGTTTGTGGAATCCTACTATACTCAAATATGTCTTGATATGTTGCATGTGGAATCACGGGATGAGTCTAGGGTGTTGAGTTAAGATGTTACTTCATGTTTATCCTTCGATTACTTTCTTCTTCCCCTTGATACAAGTATGATGGGAATAATTATACTTAGCACCTTGCTGGTTTATTTATCTTTGAGTGTACTGGGTGGGCTACTATCACATGCTGCCTTCTTTAATGTTTTTGAATATGTATTATATTTGAATACTAAACATAACAAAACTCCAATACCAAAAAACACCACCACAAAATACTGCCCTACAAAGAAGTCCCATATCACCACACCTAAACCCTTCCACCCCAACCTCCCCTCTGGTCCACCAACAGACGACTCCATCGAGTCTACCCATCGCGTAGACTAACAGCACCGGGCCAGCAGATTCCTCAAACATCGCATACCCGCCACAACTCTCCATTTCGCCCAAGAGACTCCGCTCCCTTCGTACTGAACAAAGTATGGCTGAAGATCAATCTTCGAGGGACGGGTTGTTCTGTAATAACCCAGGCGGAAAGAATTGTAGCTACTTGTTTAAACTGATCATTGGGATCGGGTTCCCAACGGACGGATCCGTTGGGTTACCCATCGCGTGGAGTAACAGCACCGGGACAAAATGTGACTGAAGAGCAATCTGCGAGGGACGGGTTGTTCTGTGATCATCCAGGCGGAAAGAATGTAGAATGAACGTGCAGCAGCATACTGTCCGTCTCGTGACAGCTGATCTCCATGCGTCTCCAATCTCTTGGCTTCCGTCAAATAATCCATAGAGGCCAAGCAAGGCAAATTGGATGCAGCAAGAAATTCCTCAGTCTTTTGCGCACTTAGACCATTGGCCACAATGCCACTTTCTTGTGGCTTCTTGTTTAAACTGATCATTGGGATCGGGTTCGCCAACGGACGAATCCGTTGGCTTACCCATTGAGTAGAGCAAGAGCCGGGGCCAGCTTCTTTTGCGACACATTCGGCGAGGAAGAAGATCAAGCGTGTCCATTTGCGCGATGAATTGACCTTTGATTCTTGCTTGTTGCTTCCTTTCGTTGAAATGGATTCGAACCCAACCCCCACCAACGAATGATGCGTCGTTGGCAGGAGTTGTTATTGTCGTTTGGAGTTGCCTCCGTCGACGACTCATCTGTTTTGCCGGCGCCACGCACTTGAGCAGTACGTATACGTACTGTACAAGAAACTCAATACAACATGTGTCTCCACCCGGATCCATCTGAGTCTGGCTTGTAGCTTCGTTTCGTCGATGCGAACTGGAGCTTGCCTGGATTTCGCCACATTGAGAGGAGCTCTCTCTATTGGCGTCGCTTAGAGTAGCGACCAACGGCTTATCTACCACGCACCGCTGGAAAGGTTTGATACAACACGCCTCTACGCCCCGATTCATTGCTCAAGAATGTAGAATCTCAACGTCAATTCTTGAGTTGCGACAGTGCAATCTCCAGGTGATATACTTGCACTGCGCAGGCTTTTACACCATCAAAATTCTCATTTTCCTTGGTGGTGAAAGTAATATTGTCGTATTCAATGAGAGAGAGAGACACCGAATTGAACGTGCTACAAATGTGACAGGGTTACAGTATAGGCCCACAGAACAGACTCCATGATCCAGCAATCGATTGGACTGATTTCGTCACGATGATGTGTTGATTTGATGCTGAACTTTTCGGAGGCTAGGGAGGTGAAATCCAAATCCCTTCCCTGCGGAATTGGTACCAACTCATGAACAACAGAAGTACAGAAATATTCTATTGTAGCAGCACCACAGCACTATTTCAACAACTTCCCCAGACCTAGTCCAAGCCATGGTGTCGGTGATAGCAGTGAGGATCCAGGTGGCGTTCTTCGTTCCTGAAGCTTGGCTCGTTCAGACACCCACTGAGACGGCTATAAGGCTATTTCAACTGGAGTGGTCAGGCAAGACGTGAAAACATCTGCAGGCAGGAGGGGATTGGTCGGAGAACTGGTCGGAGGACTCTCCGACAGAGAATGAGTTTTCGACAGTAAACCTCTGTGGAGGTGGCACAAACGTTCTTACGACCCCTCCCATAGGCCGGATACTTTTGCATTCCAGAGAGATCTGGTGGCGGGGTTGGAAAGTAGGAAGATTGGAAGCTGCTGACCGACGAGCTGTGAAGCTCTGGGTCTCCATGATTAGACAGTCGGACGAGGATTCAACCTTGAATCTTCAAGTTGCAGATTCTGTTCTGGTATTTTGTACTTGAGTGATGGTGACTTCCGAACTCGGTGTCTCAATCCCTACAGTCTATTTCAGATTGAATTTCCCCCCCATTCACATCTCCCTCATCCTCGCCGCATCTGTCACTCGTCTAACCAACGCACCAAGAATCTTATTCAAAACGCAACGGTCCCTATCGTTGTAACAACAGAGGTCCAGTTGATAACTCTAGTTGGCCGAGCTCGGTCTGTGGTTGAAGCCCTTTTTAGTCCTCGCTTTGCAGTGGCGCTCTTGACCACTGTCATTACTGAAACGTACAAGATAATTCCAGAATAATTGAGACTGATCGCAAAGATGGAACATGTACCAGAGACATCTAATACTGCACAAAACAACATCACTGTCACATTTACCCCCCCTTTGACTTCACACCTGAGTCACTCCAGAGTATAGCGCTAGCCACTGAGCTCAAACCCTCAAAGTAACCAAATGACAGTTGCACAGAAGATAGATGAGGCTTCGCGCCTGTGGTCGCCGTAGTCTTCTTCTTCAAGCCCAATAAACCGACCTCGACCGCCAAAAGAAAATCGACAATCCGTTTATCCTACACATAGCTTGCAGATTCTCTGGAGCGACATAGGAATTCTCGACGGCAGATGATTCCTCGGTGGTAGATGGCTTCTTCACAGCGGGGGCCTTCTTCACGCCAACTGGCTTTGCACCTTTGGTCGCAGCCTTCTTTGGACCGCGCTTGGCCCCAGAGTTTGCAGTGGTCTTCTTTACTGCTGGTTCTGGAATGGTCGGGAAGACACGGGGTCTGCTGCTGCCTCCCTTCTAGAGGCATGTTTAAACTGATCATTGGGATCGAAACATATTACCACCCATCCTGCGAGGTCGAGCTTGTTAAATACTCTATGCTAGTAGCGACCAGCTGGCTTCACACCCTTGGTGGTGGCCTTCTTAGGACCGCGCTTTGCCCCAGTGTTGGCGCTTGTCTTCTTGACTGTTGGTTCCGGAATGGTAGGGAACACTCTGGGACGGCTGTTGCCGCCCTTCCAGAGCCATGTTAAAACTGATCATTGGGATCGAGACAGATTCCTATCCCTTCCGAGCGGTCGGCATTGCTAAGGGAGATGATTGCAGGAATGAATGCTGCTGTACCTTCTAGATCAAACTCCTTGATTCGTGCTTTCCAACCAAGAAAGGCCATAACTTCTCACCATAGAGGCTTCAATTCGACCATCACCGGTGGGAGCTTCCTATAAGACGCCCCCTTCGCTCTTAGCTAGTCCGACATGCTAAGAGTCCACATATTCTGACAGTCCCTTGTTCCTCTTCTGACAAGTGGTCTGGAGTTTCTCACGAGATGAGACAGCGACCGAAGCAGGAATTCCAAGATATCGTGTGCGCAGGGTGAAGAAAATCGAAGAGATGCATGGTCAACCAAGTGGTATCGAGTCAAAGAAGTGAAGGAGGGTCTCCAATTGAGCCTTCATCTGACTGGTTCTTCCCAAACGGAGCGAAGAAGAACGTAGAGGTAGGATGACATTTCTGCGAATTTTAAAATGCCCATCTTATGTTGAAGTCGGTCTCGAAGCGCTTGAATGTGAAGACTATCAAATGAAGTTTTATTGGGGGTGCTTTGGTACATGGTTCACACCGCCTGCTGCAGAATTCATGAAGAAGAACGAAGAGATAGGACGACGTTTCTGCGAATACTCATATTGCTGATGTTCGGTTGCGATTCATCTCGAAACCCTTGAAAGTGTAGCGAATAGGGGTAGATGCCTGACAGCCAGACCCATTGTTCTGTAGAAAGAAGATAGCCGATTGTATATTTGACAAGTGGACACAATGAGAAGCGAGAGGTGGACTCGTACAACCGACGACTACGCACGCTTCCTGCGACTGCTGGTAATTGTGCTCTGGATGGGACAGTCGATTGATTTTACAGTATATTGTCCCCCAGATTTGCGTATCCGCAGTAAGCGGAGGTTCTTGCCAAGCATCTCGATGAAGAAAAGCCTCTTGGTTTGATTCAAATACCTCTGCTCGGTTCGCTGACCGATTGTTTGACCACAGCAGCAGGAGCAGCAGGAGCAGCAGGAGCAGCAGGAGCAGCAGGGGCAGGAACAGCAGCAGCAGCACCAGGTTCGACTTTAAATCCGTGCTTTGGTGGTAAAGCTGGCGTTCTGCTGCGCTGCGGACTGCCTGCGCGCGAGGCCGGGCTCGTAGCTCTCGTATTTGGTGGTGCTTCGAGTTTGACCATCGCACGGGACGTGCGAATAGCCTTATTTTAGCCTCTCCTTCCTACTCCTCTTCCAAATCACACCTCTCCTTATCCACTCCTTTCCAGACAAGTGACCCATTCTCCTCTCCTTCTCCTAGCCAAAGATATGGATCTCCTGCTCCTTTGCTGGTGGTCAGGAGAGGAAAGGAGGGGAGATACCAAACACCGTGGAAGATGAGGGGTGCTGGTAAAATGCGTGGTGTGTCTGTGAGACCAGCGTAAACAGCATCTAGAAAGGCTTTCACTTCGGCTTCGCTGTCTCGCCATTCCATGTACAACTTCTGTACCTCAGGTACAGTACCTCGTACGCAAATGGCTTAGCAGGAACAGCGGCTTGGACAGCAGCAGGGACAGCAGTAGGAATAGAAACATTGGTACATTGAGAGTGAAAGCTTGGGGCAGTGGCGGTGATGACTGGAGATTGGAGACGTGGACCTAGGTGTTGATGGACTACGCTTGGACTCATTGTTGGAACTTCGACGACAGGTCACGCCTTTGAGCTTGCTTGGAGAAATCTATGTGTAGACTTGCCATGCTATCTGAATGTATCTTGGTGGCCAGTGTGGTTGACAGACACATGCTTGGATGCTTGCCGATCGATTTGTTGTGATGGTTGAGTGTTTTGGTCTTGTGGAGAGCCAGTAAAGGGAGCATCTCCACGCGACACTCATGCCACCAAAGAGAGCTTGGCAGCGAATGTGGCGAGGAGAGTTGAGTAGATAGATCCGTGGACGCATGGCTTGACAAGACTGCCAATCGTGACGGCGAGTCCAGAGTACTAGGAAATCTGGGAATTGTCGGACTCCAGCTATTGCAATGTCAGTCAATGGCCTTGTGAGGGAGGAATTAGGAATGAGCACATCCAAGCGGGCTGTCAAGGGAAGAGAAATAATATTTACCTGTTTATCACGCCATCCCAGCCGACACTGTCGACTTCCTGAGCAACCATGAGATGCACCATTGGCCATGCGGCGGCGTGGCGAGAGCTGGCATAGTTAGCAAAACGAGTACTCTTCAGCGACGGCACCAGACATACCTTCTTGGTCGCATTGCCAGTGATGGCACCCTCAGCCTTCTTTGCAGCATTGCCCGTGACGGCACCTTCAACCTTCTTTGCGGCACCCTTAGCCTGGAAATCGTGTTAGCAAAGCTCAATAAAAATTGGTGATAGCTTCTACAAACCTTGGTAGCAACCGAGGGCTTCTTGACAGCGGGGACCTTCTTGACGCCAACGGGCTTCGCGCCCTTGGCGGTGGCCTTCTTTGGACCACGCTTCGCACCAGCATTCAACAGTCCAACAGAAGTCGACGTTTGCGACGGGCAAGATTGACCTTCGCAGAGGTCTGCAAAGTTGATGAGGAGGAGGGAAAGTTCGCGAAGAGGAGAAGTTCGAGTTCAAGTGCGGGGCGCGCTCGGGTTCTCGGGAGATTATTTTCCTAGGCAACCGCGATTTCTTGGCAGTTCCACGAGTCAGGTTAAAGCAGCACTGTATTCAATCATCTTCTGATTGTTCACGCAATTCAATTTACAACCCAGGTTTTCGTATTACATGATTGTTGTTCAGTGTTGACGAAGTTTCTCGCTTAATCGGTTGTGTACTGGTTCGCTTCATTCAGGGGAAGGGGAAGGGGAAGGGAAGGGAAGCGGATCCGAAGTTCAACCGACACAACGAAAATCTAACCTTAGATCATTCTTTCACAGTGACCTGGGACCTTGTTCAAAGTGATCAAACCTCTTTATGCTAGTACAAAATAGTATGAGAAATGCGATGGGTTAATTGAGTAAAAGACATCATGTTTGGACGCGCGCCCAACGATAAATTATGACTCAGACTCTCAGAGTCATTCAAGAGTTGTTAATGGACTTCGTGCCAAACTCATCATGGGCATTATGACAAATAAAACTCATCTGACCACATAGTAGAATTGAATTGAATTGCGATGTGATGTTTTCAAATATAGAATCTGGTAGAAGGAGATTGTCAAAGCATGTGGAGAATTCCTCAATTAACGTCGTGATTAGTGATAAATTAAACTACACATCAAACAAGTGTCTAAACAATAATACACCTTGAGTCCAGACAGCACAAGCCTTGCCTGGCAATTTGTAATCACTCCTCCTCGTCCTCATCCTCCTCATCCTCCTCATCCTCATCTTCTTCGGGGGTATCTTGATTTACTTGCTTCTGCAGATACTTTATCGCCCTTTTTATTTTAGGTTTATGAGGTTGAGGATTCTCAGACCTGAGCTGCTCAATGTGGAGCTGAGCTTGATGAGGTGCGAACGTTGGGCAATCTTCGTCAACCCAATGGGAGAAGCTACACTTCTGGCAAGGCGACGGCGTTTTACCCTCATCTTTGTCTTTACGCAGTTTTCTCTCCCTTCTGCGTAATGTCTCGAAGAACTCGTGATGCATCTCTCCTGACTCTAGTGCCTGCAAGTATCGTTTGTTACTGGCCTCATCGCGATTTTGTCTCCAGACGTAGAACTTTTGCGTAACACTATCCCTTACATTATCGAACAAGGGGGGGTTTGTCCAGTTTGGTACCTTCTTCATCCAGTCTGGAGGAGGTGGACGTCTGACGCTGATGAAATTATTGGTCCACTTTTCATTTGTGAACTTGCCATCCTTCCAATACCTGGGAAGTTTTTCGAGCCTCTCCCGGCTTTTCTGAAGCACCTCCTCCTTTGCTGCCTTTCCCTTCTCCTCGGGCTCCCGTATATTCTTGGCCTCACGCTCCTCATTGACCACTCTGACAATTCTTTCCCAAAAGTCTTGAGGCAGACCTTCCGGATACTCCGTGCATAATTCTAGTACCATCCATTGATTGACCGGTTTAGGTCCGGTAGGCTAGACTTTCATTAGTTATGCGCTCATGAGAGGATTGATTTGGACATACCCATCCTCCAGGCGGAGGAGCGGTGTCCTGGCAGAATACTGTGATTAGCTGAAATGTATCTGTTTTATTATAGAGTGCGGGATGCCAATATTTACCGGTGGAACTCGAAAGCGGCCCTTCTCATCCTTCTCAACTGTGTCAACTGTATTGGAAGACATCACAACTTGAGAAACGTGTACAAAGTATCACTTGAGATTACTGGACTATTACTTAGTAACAAAATATTTTGAATGAGGCTCAACCCGAGGTTCCTCTGTCTCCAAAGAAATCCTTATCAACTGAACACTTCTCAGACCCCTTACTTAAGGTGAAGAATACTCCTGGTGAACTTCCCTCCTGACTAGAACCGCTCTCCTTTTATAGAGGATGTGTAGTCGGTTTGGCGACACTACAGGTCAGCAGTTCGAGTCATCATCCCGTAGAAAGTTTGGAGTTTGTGCGAAGAATCATGGACATATGACTCGATTATCTTGAATATTTGAGTTACTCTGCAGTTACAACAATCAGTTTTCCCAAACCATTAACATGATATCACGCAGGAGCAGATTGTAATTAACACTTGCGTTGCGTTACTAGAAACATCAATCCTCGAAGTTAATTTGTGTCATCCTCTCAACCTAAGACAAGAAGCCCTTGATCTCATGGTACGTATTGGCTTGATAGAATCCTGACTCAGGTTCACTCAACCATACTCCAACGGTCCGATCATGGGATGAGAGTTCGTATTTCTTTTGCTTGCTGAGCTTCATAAGTCTTGTCTGATAAGTCTTGCTTACAAATTCATCAACTGCTCATACCTGTTTGACATTAAAATCAGCCCCTTTTGTTTGAAATAATAATAAAGATGTGTTCAGGCCCTGAAAACTCCACATGGTGTGGAAGGGGTTACCGGCATTGAAGAATTTCTTCTTGCGTCCTCAGATAGAAATCTAAAATATTTTCGCGTTGCTTTGAGTGAAAGAAGACAGATGGGAGCATGATTGCGTTTTCGAGATATTGTGTTGCGCCTTGGGACGTGTTAGAACTTAGAAGAAATTAACTTTACTAGGACATGATTGAGCATTCATGTGTGACAAGATACGAGGTCCCTACATGAACAGAATCATCCAATAACGACAATCTTGCCCCTCTATGTGTTCATTCTCACGCCTCTGATATAGTATTCAAAGCCCACTGCAGCAAAAGAATGTGCGAGTCCTAATCATATCCTCAAACCAAGCTCTCATTCCTTTAGAAAATATTCATATCTCCCGTATCTGGGAATTTTCTGTTCCTTCCTCCTTTCAGACCGCCTAGGAGTTTGAAAGCAATGCTCTGGAGTGATTTCGTCATGAAAGAGACCAATAAATCCAGGCTTGTAAGGGACAGCAGAAGTATTAAGCAAACTAGGTACTTTCCCATGCCTATGATCACTTCTAGTGGAATTGGCCAGGACCTTGTTTGGTGTCCAGAATGGTATAGAAGATCAGGACATAGTGGTAAAAAGGATTTTACTTCCGAACATTTTACGTCTGAACCAATTACCAAGTCACCAGGACACAGTAGTTCATCTTCCAAGTTTATAGAGAGCACTCATAATAAATAGGCGAACCAATAACTGTCATCTTAAAGTTTACTACCAATTTCCGCACTGTATCGTCTAGAGTTTTGTAGAAAGCTCGACATATACAGACCGTAATCTATTATTGAACACTTTGGTATCATATATGATACTAGCCTTGGGTTTCTCGAGCCATAGCCGTCAAAATAATAGCTTACTGTGACTTCTCGGAGTGGGATGACATGTTTTTCAGCAGATCGAAGCAAGCCTAGCAAATTAAATGAACTGCTCTAAATTCGATGAGGTATATGAGTCCACCTCTATTATCCCGCAAAAGATTGGGAACTTCTTTTTAGAAAGAATTAAGAAAATTCCAAACACGCGGAATCCAGGCTCTCGCATTAGAATCACCATTTATCGTACCAATACATATAATTTCATTTGGAAAAGACTTAAGAGTTAACAAAGACTCAAAAGTAATGTTATTAAAATAACATTACTTGTACTATTCTTCTTCTCTCGCTTCAGACTCACCTCTACCTCCCATGAATAATCTTATCGTAGTTCAACAAGAACAATTAATTCACTCCAACTCAGGATATTTTAACCCCGTATGGAGTAAACAACAAGACAAATTCTAACCGAGCAACACGTGACTTTACACTGACCAATCAGGGGTGTTCCTACTATTTTGTTTGAGGAAAGCGAAGTTGAAGAGGAGTTGAGAAGTGAATCTCCTTCTTTTACTGGTCCAAGTAACTATTAACGGAGTACTCCGTAGTATTGTA
Organism: Hymenoscyphus fraxineus; assembly: GCA_900184765.1. Taxonomy (NCBI): domain Eukaryota; kingdom Fungi; phylum Ascomycota; class Leotiomycetes; order Helotiales; family Helotiaceae; genus Hymenoscyphus; species Hymenoscyphus fraxineus. The sequence continues at coordinate 2,395,941 of LT855421.1, forward strand.
CCTCTGTACGTACGGTATGGTATCACCATCATGTTAAAATGTTAAAAGGTGAATTCATGGTGGGGCATGCAAGGTTCGGGCCGGGACTGTGGCTCAACTCCCCCGCGCGAGGCTGTTCTCGAGGGGCGTTCGCTTCAGTACTCGTACAGTACATATTTATTTTTCCAGTCCAACGTCGATGTCTACACAAACCTGCAGAGTCGAACCTGAAAACACTCCATACGAGACGACAAAATTCAAGATGCATATCCTCGTAAGCCCCAGAGAGACCAATTCCCAAAGTTCTCTGTTCTTCCTTGTGTTTCCTGAATTCTAACTCCAACCAGGTAGTCAACGATGACGGTCCCCCTTCACAACTCTCCTCCCCCTTCGTCCATTCCCTCGTTGTCGCCCTCCAAAAAGCCGGTCATATCGTCTCCGTCGTCCTTCCTCATACTCAAAGATCCTGGATTGGAAAGGCCCACATGGTAGGCCAAACTATCAAACCAACGTACTTCCGTCCAGGCACATTGCATCAAGACGACGGCACAACACACTCGCGCCCGCTGCCAGCAGGCTCAGACCAGAAAGAAGAATGGGTGTTGGTAGACGGCACACCGGCGTCTTGCGTACAAATCGGGTTATACCACTTCTTCAAAGACCGTGGGCCAATTGATCTAGTAGTGTCGGGACCGAACTTTGGAAGGAATAGTACGGCGGTTTTCAGTTTGAGTTCTGGGACGTTGGGAGGTGCGCTGGAAGCGGCAATTTGTAGGCGGAAGGCTATTGCGCTTAGTTTTGCGTTCTTTTCCATGGAGAACCCCAAGAAGCCGGATTCGGCGAAGGATCCGGAGATTATTGCTGCGGCGACGCGGCTTTCTACCAAGCTGATACAGCATTTGTATGATAATTGGGGGAAGGACGTGGATGTTTATTCGGTCAATGTGCCGTTGGTGGAGGGTGTGGAGACGAGGAAGATTATGTGGACGAATATGTTGCAGAATTATTGGAGTGATGGGAGTTGCTTCAAGGAGGTTGAGGATGGGGATGGAAATGCGGAAGAGGAAGAGGAGAAGATTAGAGAGGGGGAGTCGGGGGATAGGGTTGAGGAGACGAATGTCACACGCCATACACATAAACATTTCAAATGGGCACCGCGATTTACAGATGTTTATAAATCTGTTGAAGCAGCTGGTCCAGGGAATGACGGATGGGCTATCAAAGAACACTACTCAAGGTCAGTAATATCCCCAAGATCTCTTGAAAATTGACTAATGATATTCGTAGTGTAACACCTCTGAAGGCAAACTTTATGCATGCAGATGCAGTAACCCAGGGAGAGTTGAAGCTGTGAGTGAAAGGACTTAGAGTATAGACCACATAGATCAATACAAGAACATTTCCTCATTTTCCCAACGATCACTATCTGACCATTCCCCCAGATCACCAACACTCACCATGGACAAGTTGTCCTTGGAAGCACCTCCCACTCCATCCAAGCATTTCTACGCCCTCATAAACTACGAGGACAAATACGTTCAGCCTCTAATCCTAGATGCACTCAAAACCCAACTCCCCCCCAATTCCTACACCCTCATCTCCTCCCTATCCGACCTCACAACACCAAGTACACCCTTCCTCCAAATCGGAGCCTACGAATCCCTCCCTTTCTCCCACATCATGAGCCATCCCACCACCTCCCTCACAAACGCCTACATCATCCGCAAAGCCCTGATCCGAAAACACTACCTCAACACCACGCGCGAGAACTGGATCGCGAAACACCCGTCGTCCATCCTAGCTACTAACATGAAGCCCTCGTGTGATTTCGAACTCGACTACGCGGAATTCCTGGACGATGCCTTGGTCGAAGCGTGGGAGCTTAAGGAGAGCTTCGCAAAGAATGAGGGCAAGGAACCGTGTGAGAGGGAATGGTGGATTTTGAAACCGGGAATGAGTGATCGCGGACAGGGGATACGGTTATTTAGCTCAGAAGAAGAATTGCAATCGATATTCGAAGAATGGGAAGAGGGACAACCTGATTCCGACGAAGAAGAAGAAGAAGACTCCGACTGCGAAACAACACCAAAACCAAAAGATGGAGAGGAGAGAGAAACAATCATGACCTCCCACCTCCGCCACTTCATCGCACAACCCTACATCTCGCCTCCCCTCCTCCTCCCCGGCCCCTCAGGCCTCCCCACCAAATTCCACATCCGAACCTACGTCCTAGCCGTTGGCGCCCTAAAGATCTACGTCTATAAACCCATGCTCGCCCTCTTCGCATCAACACCCTACACACCACCCACCTTCTCCCCCTCCCCCTCCGATCTCCTCGCACACTTAACAAACACCTGTCTCCAAACCTCATCCTCTTCTCCCTCCCCTCCCACCTCATCAACATACAACCCCGTCTCCGCCTTCTGGTCCCTCCCCATCCCGCACAAAGATAAAATCTTCGACCAGATCTGCGCCCTCACAGCAGACCTTTTCGAAGCAGCTGCTAAAGGGATGCTCATCCATTTCCAGACGTTGCCGAATGCTTTTGAGGTCTTTGGGGTGGATTTTTTGGTTGATGCTAGTGGGAAGGCGTGGCTGCTGGAGGTTAATGCGTTCCCCGATTTTGGACAGACGGGGGAGGGGCTTAGGGGGTTGGTTGGNGGATGGAGGTGGGTGTGATGATTAGAAAAGTGTTTTGGGTTACCATATCTAGCCCCCTACGCTACCTTGTTTCTCAAACTAAAAGGAGAAGAAGAAGAAGAGTCAAAGATATCCCTCACTACAAGTGCTACAGTAATAGAGAATAGAAAGTGCTAAACCAGACAAAGATTAGAAAGAAACACAGAAGGGAAAAGAAAAAGAACTATACTCAAATTCACAACCTTAAGTTCTTAACGAATGGAGAGACTAAGAACGTAGAGTACTATCACACCACACCACACCATACCACACCAACCACACCACGCACCACACCAACCACACCTCAGTACCAGTCCATAAAACCTAGACGTATCCCCACCCCATCCCATCCCACGCCTTCCCTCATATTCCTCATATTCCTCATATTCCTCGTCATCCTAATCTCAATCTTACAATACATACAGTACATAAATATTGCTAACATCAACCACAGTAAAAACTCAATGAGTCAATAGCTCAATAAATCTCTTACCTATAAAGGAAACCAGTCACTTAGTTACTCATTGAGTTGGTGCGGATCTACTCCACACAACCTATAATCCCATAACCAAACCAAACCAGCCTACTCACTATCTTAGTACTTATATATAAAGACCTCTCTATGGCATAACACCAGCACATACAATATATACTCAGCCTAGGATCTCATTCTCCTCTCCTACCCCTACTCCCAACTCATCCCCTCAATCTCAATACAAACATTGTATACCCTCTCCCTTCCACGCTTCAGGTATTTTTCCCAATATGGAGTTGAGTTGAGTTGAATTGTGTTGAGATGAATTGTGTTGGGAGAGAGGAGAGTAGGGTCTTAATAGTGACGTAACGTAATGAGATGAATAGCGTTGAGTTGACCAGTCAGTNATGTAACAGCCTCATCAAGAATGTAATGTACGTACGATTGATTTCCTCGCAACCCGACCGACCGACCCAAAGCGATCCCAAGGTCCACGGTCCAAAGGTCCAACATTGCCACATCCAGGTTTCAAGAAAAAAAAAGAGAGAACTATTAACAAACAAAAGCAAAGCTCTACCACCAAGCAGCCAGTCCAGCGTAAGAACCAAACGAGATGAAAAATCCAAAGGAATAGACACACAAACGTGTGCGAAAATCCTGATTGGGAATCAAATCGTAGAGCAAAGACAGGATCCTCCCACTACAGAAAAGAGGAAAGAGAAGAACAGGAATGGTGAATTACAATGGTGTATTCCTTGCCTTTGGTGGGAAAAGTGAAAATTGAAAATGAGACAATGAGATCCATGATATCCATTCCGGCCAGCCTGACCTAGAAGCAAAAGTCAAGACTAGCAACCGAAGAAAACGCCTCCGTAACGCCGTTCATATATCGTATCTGTTCATTTGCGAAGAGCAAGGTGCAAACATGAGAAGATTGAAAGTCATGGTGGTAGACGTGATCAGTCAGTGTCTAGTGAAACAAAGACAACATAACATGAAATCGACTCTGTCTGGCGAAGGCTTGTCTCCAATGTAGAAGAGATAGCGTGAAATGCTAGGCATTTACTTCTTTTTGGTGACGGCTGCCTTCTTGCCAGCGGCTACGTCCGTACCGTTCAACTTCTTTGTGCCTGCAGCCTGGAGAGACATAGTGTCAGCAATTTTGCCCCAAAGAGAAGTTGACATGCGAAAGGTGGCGACGACATCAATATGGACTCGGGAACTTGAAGAATCCAATAATAGCAATGAAGTTCTGCATGGATTTCTTGCTATCCTCGAGAAGGATGTTGAAACAACTTGTTTCGGAACATCGCTTTGACATGGGTACTCGACGCGTCGAGACCAAGGGCAGCTCCCACAACAAATGAATATTTGTAAACGTACCTTCTTTGCCGCATTACCAGTAACCGCACCCTCGGCCTTCTTAATGGCGCCCTTTGCCTGGAAGTTCTATTAGTAAAGCTCAATATACATCAGATATAGCTTCCACAAACCTTGGTAGCAACCGAGGGCTTCTTCACGGCGGGGGCCTTCTTCACGCCAACTGGCTTTGCACCTTTGGTGGCAGCCTTCTTTGGGCCGCGCTTCGCACCAGTATTTGCGCTAGTCTTCTTGATGGTTGGTTCGGGAATAGGGAACACTCTGGGGCGGCTGTTGCCTGCGGGGAAGTTCAGTATAGCTTCGTAAGACGTGGTATACGCGCCGAACTTCGCAAAAGCGCAGCGACGGCGACAATGGGATATTAGGGTTACTGACCAGTAGCAGATCGGGTACCCTCTCTAGCCATCTTGTTCTGCAAAGGAATCAGTAAAAATTGATCGTGGTGGGAGTTTGCGACGAGTCGGCGCATTCCAGTCGCGTCCGCGACAGACAATGCGACATGCGCCGATTAGAGATAGAGACCGACTTACGTATGTGTGAGTGGATTGAGTTTGAGGAAGTATTCTTTGTGCTGGAAGAGGTCGGCGCAAGAGCGAAGAAGAGCAGGTTGAAGTCGGTCTGGAAAATTTGGGATTGATCGGTGGGTGTTGTTGTGGGAGGAGAGGAGGGAAAGGTGGATGGGTGGAAGAGGTGTGTTGTTGATGCAGACCGACAGGAGGCGCTAAGCCACGGGTCCAAGATAGCCGCACGGGTAAAGACCTCACCTTCAAAATTCTCAACCAAATTATTTTTCGTCCAAATTTTGTCGCAAAGGAGATTGACTCTTTGTATATCATCTCACCAATTTTCTAAATGATTCAGACACAATTTGGGTGGTGATTGTACCCAATAATCACGTGTCGGTCTCCATGAGGTCTCCTTCTCCCAAGCGAATAACCGATCTTTCATGGAACCTTGAACATAGCTTGTTTCATGTAACCAGAGAGATGGTTCCTGGGCAGTTTGTCTTTGGATATTCTGAGCTGACTTGAGATGTTCGTGCGAAGGGGTCTCCACTTGAGAATCTGTCAGAGTATTGGGTGTCTGCTAAGCGCCAGAGGGGGTTTATGTGGGGTTAACATTGGTAACACCATGAAGCAAGATAATGGGCATCCATCAAGCTACGCAGGAAAGGACTTTTTCAAATTATTAAGTACTGTACCAGACCACAGCGCAACTTTGTTATCTGACTTTTGCTTTTATAAATCAAAAGTCAGAAAATTTACATTGAGAAGGGAAAGAGGGTATAGCGGCAGTGAGCGAACTTCTACACGCTTGAGTGACAGCCAATAGTATCAGACCCAGCGATGTAGAAAGTACTGATTTTTTAAAAAGTTTCTATGTAGATAAACTCACTATACAAATTCCTCAAACTCAACAGAAAACCAAGTGGCTAAGAACTCTAAATCTTATCTCCAAATCAGTCCTAGATATATTTACAGGCAATCATCCACCTACATATAACACCCCCTGGTGTAATTGTGCATCATTGCAAGTAAAGTACCCCCAACCCATGACCCCCCACAAGCAGTGCAACACATCACAAGCCACATGATTTGTGGTATCAACCAGTTGACTTGCAAGACAGCAATACTACCTACACAAAGGGAAACATCACGTCACAACAAAAAAGTATCAAGGAATGGGAATCACAGCACAAACAAGCACAACCAAGGATACAAATTCAGAACTGGAATTGATATGGTATTGATACTCGCTCTCTTCTCCACCCAGGTACTTAGTGGAGTCCGAACCCGTATCCAAGTACCGTGCTCTATTAGGTTCGAGCGTCTAGTAGATCCCATGGTAATTCCCCCCTCAGATGCAAGACGCCCGTCCCAGGAATGCATAGTCGCGCCTCTAGAATGTACAAATGGCTCTCTGATCATACTTCGAAGCAAGGAGCTCCAGTATCGCAATATGTCTGTCTGATATCTTTTCACCCCATGAAAAGCTTTATACATCGCCTCTCCACTTGCGGAAAAAGTCCATGACGCCGGTGTAGACAACGAGTAAGATGCCTCCACCGGGTCCTAATCTCAAGACTTTGGGTCCAAATCCTTTGTATAATGCTAAGAAGCCCTCTTCTTTGAGAATGGTTTTACAAGCTGGGAAAGCCCAGTTGTATTTTGGTACTGCGCCATCAATTTTGGGACTGTTTTGGATACGTGACTTGACCACATCCATTGGTGTGTTGAGTGCTGTACCACAGATTCCTCCAGCTGCACCAGATATCATGTCGAAGCCCATCTGGGTGGATTTATTGTCGGTCTTGGGGAGGAGCTCGCGAACTTGGAAAATCGAACCGAAATAGCCTGCATTCCATATGACGTGTCTCCACATAGTACTCTCAAATCCGTTGTATAAGGCGAGAACACCCTCGGCTTTGACAATCTTTTTAAGTGCATCAAATGTGGAATTGTATTTGGAAGCAGAAGATTTGTCTTGAAGACGAATTTTGACCAGCTCAAAGGGTACCACAACGAACGTTTCGAGACCTCCTGCACTAGCACCGGTCAAGACTGAGAGCGACTGGTTCATTTTCTTTACACCAAATAGATCTCGGTACATTTTACCAAACGAGTCATTGGCTGCAAATTTGATTGCTCGCTTTGGCGCCTCCATCAAAATGGGAGCTTCGATACCACGATAGAATCGGCCAACACTTGCCTTTATCAGTCGAGGTTTCCAATCGATATTTTTCAACGTACCCTTCATTCTTTAGAATCTTTCGGAAGCAATCTAACATGCCATTATATCTATCTGCGCCAGTTGCAGTGCCAGTTTGTAATTGTCTGCAGGTTCGTCAACATCGGGTTCGGTGTCGGATGCGTGGGACTCGACGATAAAGCTTACATTCGAGTCTTGATGACATCCAATGGGTACCTTTTGAAGGAATTAGCTAGATTCTAGAGTTTTTTCAAGATTGAGCATGGGAAACGTACATAACCAGGATCTAGAAATGGCGCCATTTAGCCAACATTTCTCTTCTGTCGGGATTTTTCAAGACAATAGTAGCAGACTCACTTCAGAAATCCCGGCCACAGCACCTACACATGTTTGTCAGCTTCAGCCCAGACACAAGAACAGGATTGGAGGTTGTCATACCAGCGCCAAATTGGTATTGGAAAGGCAAAGGTTTGGCGTTGGACGACATGGTGGGGTATGGTCTGTGTTATCAGATGGTTAGCAGAGAGAAACAGCCAAGTGTGGGATTTGCAGAAAGTGGATAGACCACAAGCATACAATGCATCCAAAAGCCGGCACGTTGACTTACAGTGTAGGATGGTGTTGAGGCGCAGGGAAAAGCAATTGCAGGAATGTGTGCTGGAGTAGTGGGGAGGTTGAAGATAAGATTCATAGAAAAACCAGCACACCAACTGGCTAGCAAGTGATCTCCAAAATTATGGCAGGGATAGGTCCCGAGGTTCTGATGCTTGCAGGCGAAATTCCACGAAAATCTGGTGGGGCCCAAGCACCTCACTCCCGGCTGGACCCTTCGGGTTGTCTCAGGTAATATCTAGTTTATATAGTGGGGCCAGCGGCATTAGATCGGCCAGAATTAGTATGGACCCCCGAGCAGTTGACAGTTCAGCACTAGGACAAAGGGATACGCCATGTCCGAATCGGGCCTAGCGCCGCGCCAAGGCGCCACTCCCGGCGCCGGGTCTTAGCCCTCTAACGTTACCCCGTAAGACACTTTTTCGAGGATTTTAGGCCCTCGAACAATCAACGTAATTACACTATATAATAAATCCCTGTTATAGTTAGTTAAATCGAGCAATTGAATACGTATCGAACGTACTAAAAATCGTCTAAATCCGACGTTGTTTCGTAAAGTAATTATAGTCTAAGTAAACCCAGGGTAAATACGTTGTATAGCCGCTACTAGCTAAGGTACAACTTACTATACTAAGCGAGGCTGTACGCTACTTAATCCTATAATAGTAAAAGCGAACTAAATAAATCGTAGAGTAGATAAATCGATTCCTTAGATCTCGAGGAGTATTTTAATATAAAAACTAGCCTAATAAGATATATTTTCGTAGTATAGTTATTACTTAAAGATATCGTATTTACAGTAGGGTAAGCGAAGCTATAGTACTAAGGCCTAGTACCTAAATCGTTTATAAAATACCTATACTATAACGCTTAACGCTAAATAAAAACTCGAACGAGTACTTAGAAATCTAAATCGAATAGTAATTAATTAATCTATATAAAAAAAAGTAGGAGAAAGGCTTATATTATAATATAGATAAGTAGTCTTTCTAGCCTCTAATTTTAAGATAGTAGGAGGCAAGGCGCCGAAATATAACATATATCTAAAATAACTATATTTTATTAATACTATACTATCCTACGCTATTAAACTATTAAATACTAGGTTAGAAGCGTACTTACTATTTATATAGTCTCTTATATAAAAAGTACTATAGTTTAGGCTCGAAGGGCTTCCTACTCTACCAGTTAATAGTCTAGATTTTACAGTAGTAGCTAGTATAGACCGTCGAACTACCCCTGTATTCTTAATAACTACTATCCTTAAGTATATATAAAAAGCGTTAAAAGAGGCTCTTTTTATAAAGGAGAAATAAGTGTTTTACGCTCCTATTATTCTTAGATTATTATACTAGTTCCTTAGTATATAGTATAGACGAGCCTACGTTAAATAGCGTAGTTATAGTCGAGGGGTTCTAAAATTAAGAGACTTTTATATAGAACTAGCGTACTTAGCTATATAGGATATATATTAACTTAATTAATTTGTAAGAGAATAGATTATATTATCTAAGTTTTAGACGCTATTTAGAGAGTTTAATTTAGATAAGAGTATTATATATATATTCTATCTATTTATATCTATCCTAAGGAGTATTTATACTATACAGCGAGCGATATTTACAAGCAATTATATACGAGTCGTCTATAATATACAACTTTCTCTTCTTTAAATACGTATATTTAGACTCGAATTTAGGATCCTTACGAGCTTTTACTACTAAACCTTTATCTACTTATTACTACTCCTCCTTAATACGCTTATATATCGAGGTAACGAGTGCTATACGACCTTACTTACCCTCGAACCGAGTCTAAAAAGCCTTTTAGTCTCGCTCGCAAATATCGTTCTATATAAAGAAGGCTAGCTAATTAAAATATATTAGTAAGGATAAGTATACGAATTAGCTAGGATTCGCTTACTTTCTAATTACTAATCTTCTACTTTTAAGGTATATATATATCTTTACGTAATAACAAGAGAATATACTACTAGTACTTTAAAGGGATAGGAACTCCTCGTACTTTAAGAACTATACTCCTACCCTCCTAATCCCGAATTACGGCCTTAATATCCTTGTAAACTATCGTAGACTCGATTACTAACTTGTCCTAGGTAACCTTTTCTAAGCTAAGTTCTAGTATATCTATTGTTAGCTTAGCCTTCTAAGTTTTAGAGGCGTTCGCCGCCGTTTACTCGAATACTAGTAGTAGGATCGAGGGATAACTAGGGACGTTTATACTAGCCTTATAAGTAGCCCTTTAAGCTACTAAACTCTCGGAATTATAAGAATAAGGACTCGACGTAAATACGTAGTATCGAGTAGTTTTATACTTTATAAATATAGTATAAGAGTACTTGTACTTAAGGGTATAAGTAAGTTCTAAGGAGCTAGATAGGTAATATCTCTTATTACCTCCTAGGGCTACTAAAATTATACCTTATTATATAATAAAAGTATTAGCTACTTCCTTTTAAATAAACTCCTCCGCCTCCTTCTCTATTCTACCCCCCCTAGCCTCCTCCGTATCTTACTCGGCCTAGGCGTATATCTCCTAAGCTCTCTATATAGTAATATATAAGCGATATTAGGGGGGAGATATCCTCCCCCGCTATATAAATGCCCGAGCCTTATAAATTAGGCTAAAACGTACTTTAGGATATTAAGTATTAATATTAGCCTTACCTAGTTATAAAGAACGAATAGTAGTAGAGGATTCGTCGGCGAGTAAGAAATAAGCGAGTTCTCGAGTAAGGCAAGTACTCTCCTTCTCTTTTCTTACTCTTTTTAATAGTATATTAGTAAAATTAAGCTATAAAAAATAGATCTCTAGTAATAAGGTTGTTTAAAGCTAAATTAGAGTATAGCNCGGAGTTTAAGAGGCTCTAGTATACGGCGGTATAAGGGCCTAATTAGTATTCCTCGAAATCCTCCCTACCTTTATAAAGGAATTTAATTATTATAGTATTCTTTTAGATATTATATTTAGTTATTTCTTATACTTTACCTTATCTTCTTATTTGTCTTATTCTTTTCTAGGTTCTATATCTATTACTTTACGTCTTATATACTAAATATAATAGATATAGCTTTTTCCGAAGAATAGCTTAACCTCGATTTTATTAATAAGGAGGTAATTAAAGAGGACTTTAATTAAGCTTAATTTAAGCTCGATTTAACTAGTAAAAAGTTTCTAAAGTACTTAGGTATAGAGGGCAATAATAACGAGAGTAATAACGAGCTCGATAGCCCCTCTAGAAAAAGACAAGCTAGGGCCAACGATATTTCGAAGGATACTACTATAGAGGCTACTCGTCGATAATATAAGCGGTTAGACTCTCGAATTATCTCCTTTCGCTTTTATTACTAATTAGTTGTACTATACTTATAGTACTTACCTTAATTTTAGAGCCTACGTTACTAACAAGGGTAAATAGTACGAATTCAGGAACCCTATAAAAGAGATACCTATTTTAATTATTAATTAGCTTAGAATAAGGTACGAATCAAAGGAGAATAAGGGAGCTAGAGAGTTCTAGTCTTAGGTATAAAAGATATAAGCGGCTCTCTTATAGATATTCGACGTTAAATACTATAGGAGTAGAGTTCTATAGTAAGAGACCTCACTAACGTCGTAGTATAGTAACCCTTACGTATCTACTACTATAAGTACTTATATAAATATATTATCTAAAAAGAAGGTATTCCAAGTATTTATTTTAGTCTATAGTCCCCCTCTACCTCTAGGCGTATAGCGCCGATACTTATACTTTATATAGTAACTACTTTTGTAATTTTAGAGGCTAACCTCTTTATATAGATTAAATTAGGCGAGGTCTCGAAAAGCGTACGACAGATAACAGTAGAGAAGTTAAAGATACTCTATAACGTTAATACTTCGATAGAATTAAAAGACTTTACTAAATTAGATAGTAGTATTATACTACAAAGTCGCTAGGGTAGTCCTAGCTAGCAACGTATAATATATATAATATATCTCTTATCTTTTCTATATTTACTTTAATTTAATAAGGTTCTAAAGATTAAATATTACTATATTAAGCTCTTAAATATAAAAACTAGAGAGATATAAGTTATACTTAGGTTTTATAAAACCTATTAAAAAGGGAGTAAGTATAATCGCTTAATCCCCCCCCCCTCGCTTAATTGTTTACTTAATTTACGTACTAACTATTAATAGGTATCTAGCCTTTTTACCTCTATTATAATAATAAGGAACTATATCTCTGTCCTATTCGAGCGCTTTTTAATTAGATAGAGTACTTAAAGATTAAGGAGGGCTTTCTATTCTGTTAGTATAGTACTTACGACTTAGTTACGTAGAAGGATAAGCCGCTTATACGTATATCCTCTAATTTTTAGAAGCTATACTAATTTTATAGTCCTAGGAGGCCTTTCTTAAGGCCTTTTAGTAAAACCTTATTAAAATTAGAGAGATAGAACCTAGAGTGTATAGTACGTATACCTTTCGCTATAGAGGAGTTCGATACTTTACAAGTGTTTTAGGATAGAATATTCCTAGGATATATAATTAGGGTAGTTAGTCTCTTAAGTTCTCGAATCTAACAATAGTATAATATATACTCTTGTAGAACGACGACCTAGTAAATACAAGGGAGGACTTTATAAAACCGCTTAAATACTAAAAGAAAATATATCCTACGTATAGTAGAGTCTATCTAAATTATAAAAAGAAGTATAAGTAAATAAATAGAATTAATATATATATATATCTCTCTCTCTCTCTTATTATATCCGAAAATATCTAAATTTAAGAGGCTTTCTCTCTACTCTACAAATTAATTTAGCCTACTTATCTACTTATACTTCTAAGAATTATAGAAATAACTCTAGTTATATATCTAAGAATAATAGAATTAAGTTTACTTATATTTAATAATAATAACTTTACTTATATAATAATAATAGCTTTATTTATTTAAT
>LT855421.1:2416792-2477554 GCA_900184765.1 Hymenoscyphus fraxineus
GTGATATTTTTGTTATGTTTGTTTGGTTGGTTGGATGGATGGATGGATGGATGGGTTGGAGATATATCTTTTGGTTGGCGGTGGAGGGGGGAGGTTGGAATATACATACATACGGTATGGATACAGTACAGTATTCTTCGGGGATCAATCAATCAATCAGTCGGTCAGTCGGTCAGTTTGTTGTGAGCGTGGTGTTTGGTGTCTGGAGTTTTCTTTTTCTTTTCTTATTTGGGAATTTTGTTTTTAGTATAGCTAGATATGTTAGATAGCGGGGGGTTTTGTGTGGATGGGTACTGGGAAGGATTGGGCTTGGGGGTTGTAGTTGGTATGGAGATGGGGATGGGGATGGAATGGGATTGTGATACTTGAGGACTCTGGACTGTGAATAGATAGATAGATTGATGGATAGATGGATAGATAGAGGGGGGTTGGTTTAGTTGGTAAGAGACAGGCTTTGGTACTCTGGTACTCTGATGCTCTGGTACTCTAGCAGTTGATTCAATCTATTCAACTGTGTCCAAATCTATCCCCCAAAAGACTATACAATAGTATAGTATTCAATACTTTAATAGTTAAAGCTTTAGCAGTGTTTGGTATCTCCCCTCCTTTCCTCTCCTGGCCACCAGGAGAGGAGCAGGAGAGCCATATCTTTGGCTAGGAGTAGGAGTGGATAATAGGTCACTTGTCTGGAAAGGAGTGGATAAGGAGAGGCAGGACTCGGGAGAGGAGTAGGAAGGAGAGGCCAAAATAAGGTGGAAAAATGAGGCTNTAGTTCGCTAGGGTCGTTAAAGTACGCTAGTTCGCTAGGTTCGTTAAAGTACGCCAGGTTCGCAAGTACGCAGGCTCTAAGGGTGAGAAAAAAGACGCCGATTTGAGGCACAGGGCCACCCCACTACAATTGGACCAAAAAAGCATTCAAAATGCATATCAAACCTACCCAAATAGATTTGAAGAGTATAGAGATCGCGATGGACAACTGACATATTATTAGGCATTATTCTACTATTTAATTTGTATATATGTTTAATGGGGTGGCCCTCTGCCGCAAATCGGCGTCTTTTTTCTCACCCTTAGAGGCAGGGCAGGTTCGAAATATCCCGAGAAATGCTGACCAACTTTTACGTCACTTTTACGGAGCCTCCCTTGCCCTGGCCCTTCTATGTAGGTGTAGATCAAGGACGTGCATTTCTACCTAATTTCTACCTGTTTTACCGAAGTACTACTACTAGCTACGGACCCACTAAAACCTACCACACCCAGGCTCAGGAGCACTCCCGCCCACTCCTATCCGGTGCCCTGGCGAGGATAAGGAGTACTAATTGGTCAGGATTGGAGTAGGAAGGAGTGCGCTGTAATTCGTACGGATAGGAACGGAGATTCCGTAGGATAGGAGTGGCGGGGAGAACCATGGAGGGGAAATACCATACACTGAGCTTTAGTATACGATGGACCTAGCTAGCTAGACCTTATAGCCAGGTAGATACTACAGAAAAACCCGTCTATAAGGATACCAGTACTAGATATAAGATTAACCTACCTTGTTTCTACCCTTTTTTTGGGTCGGACTCGGGCACGATTTCTTTTTAGTGGATGGGTGGATAGAGAAATTTAGCTAGCTATATATAAGGATATTCGTGGGGGCAAGTTTTTTAAGGATAATCGAGGTTATCCTTATATGTAGGTTTTTTTTTATGTATAGATGAATGGGTTTTATGAGGTATAGTTTTTACGTGGTATACTTTACTATAAGGTACTATGAACCATGGCCTATTTCTTATACAAAACTCAAAAATCGAATTACCTGTATATAGTAATTGTTCCTTTATGATTCCTGAGGCGATGATGTTTTTACCTCTTTGAGGTTTTAGCGATGGAAGTTTTTGAGGTATAGTGGGTTGTTTGGTGAGATTAGGGATGGGGATGGTTGGGTGTGGGATTTTAGAGCGGAAGGTGTCTTAAGAGGATCGGTTGTGGGGTGGGTTGGATTGTGGGTTGGGATTTTGTGGGATGGTAAGGTGGTGAGGTGTTGAGGGTAGGATATTGTTTCTGTGGCGATCGATGTGGATAAGTGCATATCAGTAAAAGCCCGAGGAAAGGATTAGGATCTTAGGTCGTATGGTTGTTAGATAGGGTAATACTTAGGTGGTCGTGTGCTTGTGTAGTTGGGTGGCTATGTGCGAGGGAGTTAATTTAAGTGGATTTTCATGGGTAAGTGGCTGAGGCAGGTTTATATTGTTATATATAGAGAGATCTTGAAGTTTGTGAAGGGGATATATCTTTTTTTTTTTTCTTTTTTTTTTCGTATGGATTACTATAATAGGGTTGCGTTTTGGGAGTTTTGGAATGAGTGGATGATTTGGGGTGAGATGGGGTTGGAGGATGGTTTTGGGGGTCGTAGTCGTTGGCGTTTGGAGTTGGAGTTGGAGGTTAGTAGATTATTTGGGGGTATGTAATTTAATAGTGAGAGTGATAATTATGAAGCTCCCGAACTTCAAATGCTTTGCGAAAGCTTTGTTTGCAGCCGTGGTATAGCGTTTGCTATATTTGTGTTTTCTTCTTCTTTTAGAGAAATGGGGGTAATTAAATAGGGGAAGTTATTATAGCACTTAGGGTGTCTTTTACAGAGGAGTTAGGTAGAGTGGAGTAGGGGGATTTAAGTAAGAGAAAAATGTTCGGGTAAGTTTTATTAGGTGGTAGTTTTATTAAGTATTAGTTATAATAATATGATTAGACTAGTAACTAGGATTTTAATCTTTTTCCGAGCTTTTATAGAATAATCTAATACTAGGCTATATAAAGTTTAGAATAGTTATTTTTAATTTTCAATACAAAATATAGGATTTAAATCTAGAGTTCATTATATAACCTATAAATAGCTATACTTTAATTTTATATTCTATCTAAGTATATCCGCTAGAATAGTATAAGCGTTAGAGTACTTCCGAGGCTAACTATTTATAGGATTACTTAGGATAGGATATAGGGGAATGTATCGTAGTGTATATTCTATTAGATTAGGGTACGCATATAAAACCAAGGCCTAGTCTTCATCAATTATAGTATATTTTACACCCAAAAGTAATGAAAACTGGATGCTATTGGATCGCTAAGGTCGCTTGGCGTAGTGCACGGTTCAGGGTGTTTCTGGCAGCAATAGAGGGATAATAGTTTTGAAACCTAGATGTACAGTATCTAGATAGATGAGTTAGGTAGTATCTCAAAATACCATGCAGGTTACTTTATTTGTTTACCTTTCCCTTTCACTACTACTCGTGGAAAATGGCTAATGTCTCCCACTCTGTGGATAACCACTTGATTTGTTCTCCTTGCCAAAGAGAAGCTGATTTGGAGGACATTTTAGGACCGAAGATAGCAAGATGTAAGGCTGCTTTATTCTAAAAGACCTGATGAGGCAAGTTGTGTATATAATTTTGATCTTGATTGAGATACATGAGTAGTATTACCTATTGTGACTTTCTCATGAATTGACACTTTTAATATGCACTGTAGCTGGTAATATATATTACAGGAAACCGTTTACGGATTAGTTAGACAGAATTAATCTTACTACGGAACGGACTTGAGTGGATATCGCTACTACTCCTTACGCTCCACGAATTAATCCTTACGTATTAATCCTTACGTAATTTATAAGGTGTTTATAATAAATTAAAATTTTATTTAAAGGCTATTCCTATGAAATAAAAATTGAAGCTATCTACGCTCCACCTAGGATATCGTCGCTACTACCACTACCACCATTACCACTTTGAGTGTTTTCGTGATCGCGCCTGGTCATAAAAATTCAGTAAAAAGACAAGTAAAAGTGGTCCTGGACAGTCTAAAAGGGTGGGAATATACTCCTTATCGAGTGGACAGATCGTCGATCGCCCTCCCTTCGCTAGGCACTTCTCGTGGTAGCCATATGTTCCTACCCGTGAGGCTAGACAGCGTTCCCGTATCGGTACTACTTTGAATAGCTCTGAAGTTAGCGGATACGTCGAGAATCGTTATATTAATTATAATCGCCCTAAATATCCTTCGGAATACTAGTTTATATATATATATTACTATATACTATTATAATAACTAGCTAGAATCTATAAAACTCTATTTTTAATACTAAGCCTCTTTAGTAAATCTTTAATACTATTATATAAAAATTAATATTCGAGCCTAGAATAAGGCTATACTATATACCCTTATAACCTACCTATTTAAATAAGGTATAATATATAATAAACTTATTATTATTATTTAGAAAGAACTAAATACTAATTATTTATTTATTAATATAATAATACTATTTAAAATTACTTTTATTATTATAAATAATACCCCCGAGTTTATTTAACTATACTAGTATATCTCGCGATTAATATATAAAGCTTATTAGAATAGTTAAAGTAACTAGAATAGCTAGAATTAATTACTTTTAATAATAATTATACTAGTTTTCGTTTAAAATCTAGCTTTATTTAAACCTTAGTATAAATACCTTAAAAAATATATAAGGATTAATATATAAGAATTAATATATATAGTATAAGAAGTAATAGTAATATTTACTTAAGTTTATTTTATATATAAAAGATTTTTAGGTTAATTTTAGCTTCTAATTTTATATTTACTTTAACCTTTATATTATTTAAGTTATTAGATTAATTTTAACTAGTACCTAATATATAAAATATATAAAGTCTTTATAAAAGATATATTTATAAAGAATAAAATATAGAAAAAGGCTTAAGAGTTACTTTAGAAATACTATTATATATTTTCTTATATATTATAATTAGTTAAATTATAAGTAAATGTTTTTAATTTAAGAGTTATACTACTATTTATTTATTTTTCCTAGAAGAGTAACTACTTTAATAGTAGCTAAAAGAATTATAACTATAGAATAAACTTAAGTAAATAAGACTATAACTTCTTATACTTTATAAATTAATTCTTATATATTAATCCTTATATATTTTATAGGGTATTTATACTAAAGTTTAAATAAAGCTAGATTTTAAATAGAAGCTAGTTTAATTATTATTAAAAGTAATTAATTCTAGTTAATTCTAGTCTTTCTAGCTATTCTAGCTATTCTAGCTATTCTAGCTATTCTAGCTATTCTAGCTATTCTAGCTATTCTAGGATATAATAGTATAGTTAAATAAACTCGGGAGTATTACTTATAATAATAAAAGTGTTTTTAGATAATATTATTATATAGATAATTAGTATATTATAGTAATTCTTTCTAGACTTTAATATTAAGTTTATTATATACTATACCTTATTTAAATAGGCCTAGTAATAGTATATAATATAGCTATATTCTAGGCTTAAATATCGATTTTTATATAGTAGTATTAAGGATTTATAAAAGAGGCTTAGTATTAGGAATAAAGCTTTATAAATTCTAGCTAGTTATTTTAATAGTATATAGTAATATATATATAAAAACTAGTATTCTAAAGGATATCTAGGGTAATTATAATTAATATAACGATTTTCGATATATATACTAAGTCTAGGGCTAGTTAAATTAGTACCGGTACGAGAAGGCTATCTAGCCTTATAAGTAGAAGTATATAAGTACTTTAAGTATCTACTATAGGGGGAACGATTAACGATCTCGTACTTTAAGTCTACTCGATAAAAGAGTATTATTAGTATAGAAATATCTAGGATATTTAAGGGTTAAAAGAAAGGTATAATATATTTAGTTTATAATATCTTAATTACTAAGGAGTAGTATTATTCGAGTACTTATAGTACTCGAACAAGTAGGTCTAATTAGGTAATATAAATAAAAGGGGTCGAATATATTCTAATACTTGTAATACTTTAAAAGAAAGGATAAAAGAGATAGTTATATATATATAAAGAAAAGTATACCTCCTCTATTAGCCTCGTTTAACCTAAGCGTTCGCCTTAATCTTATATAAGTTTATATTAATTAAATCCTTTAAGGTACTATTCGCCTTTAACTTTATTATAGAATCGGCGGGATTAGTCTTACTCTTAATCTACGTTAAATAGTTAATATCCTTATTCTTAAAGGTATTTCTTAAATATATTATATTAATTATTAGCCTCTTCTCCTTTATTATACTAAGTTTAATAAGGTAGTTATAAATCGACTTTAAATCTATATAAAGTTTAAGTAGTATTTACTTANATAGATAGCTATATTATAGCCCTAGCTAACGGCGTATAGCTCCGAGGCTAGGACGCTCTAGGTAATACGCTTATACTTTATCGAACTCTAGTATAAAATATTAGCCTTATTATAATAGTCTATAAGTACTAAGACTAAGCTAAGCTAGGAAGTAAAATCTATATTATTTATAAAAGAGTTATCTATAAAGTAGACGAGTTTTAAGGATAATTAATCTAAAGGAACGTATTTAATACCTTAATCTTAGTTAAGTATTTACTATTTAATACGTTTATTTAGTATATCTACGTTATTACTATTTAGCTTATTTACCTAGGTAGTAAAAGAGAGATCGTAGCTAGCCTCTAGCTAGTAGACGCCTAAAATATAGGCTACTAGCGCCTAAATTACCTTATATTTACCCGGATCCTTAGTAAGCTTTAGTTACTCCTTTATCTTTTACTTCTACTATAGTAATATAGAGCTATCCGAAAGTAATATAATTATACTTCTATTAAATTTAAGCTTTTAATTAGTTAAGAGAGTTTCTTAAGGCTTTAATTTAAGTATTAGAATCGTATTATTAAACTTCGATTCCTCTCTTATAGTAAAGTTATTATTTACTAGGATAAGAGAGTTATTAGTTTATAGTCCTACTACGCTAAAGGTACCTATTATATCTAATTTATTTATAAAGAATAGGTATTAATTATATGTTAATAGTTCTATTAAGAGATTATTTAAGTAGTACTTTAAGTACCTTAAGTACTAATATACCTTTACTTTAAGTATATTATACTATAGCTATATTACCTCTAGTATTTTACTATTCTATTATAATATAAGTAGGTTTATAGGTAGTTAAGTAAAGAATTATCTTATAAGTAGTTCGCTAGTTTAAATATATACTTATATAATATCTTGTTTATATAATTTAAGTCCTAGAGTTATTATAATATAGAGTATTATCTTCTAGCTTACGCGTTAAATTATAGGTAATTTAGTTATTATAAGCTCTTTCTCTTTATTCTCTTATACTTAGATAACTAGGCGCGATTTTATTCTCTTCTTTAGTATACCTTTATCTTTTATATATCTAATAAACTTTAAATTAAAGAGAATCGTATTATTTAGAACCTTTAACTTATTAATAAGATTAAAGGATTTTAGTTCTTTAAAACCTTATATTTCTTTAAGATCTTTTAAAAAAAGAGTTATTATTTTAAGAGTAAGTAAAGCTTTAAATAGTTACTCTTTTCTAGGTTATCCCTGCCCTTACTTCTACTAGAGTAGTAGAGTTAGTCTAGGTCCTACTACTACTTTTATAGCTATTTTATTAGGGGAGTAGTCTTTTAGTAGGATTTTAGCTAGTTTTAATAAATTACTCCTAGGTATTATAAGGGTTCTTAGTCGAATATTATTTATTCTTACCCTAGACCTTAGAATATATTATACTTTACTAGTTCTATCTTACTTAGCGTCTATATATTCTTAACTTTTTACTCTAGAACTACTTTAATTAATATACTTAGGAGCTTACCTTTTTATTAGTAAGAGGAGCTTATTATTATTATTCTTAAGAGTAAGATCTCCTAGAGCGTCTCCTTCTTTATAGTATAGCTTAACTATAATAGAGTAAAAGAAAGTGTTCTTAGATAGCCCTAAGAGTTTAACTATTATATTCTTACTATTAAGTTTAATAAGTAGATATAGGCCTTACTAGCTATCTTTTTTATAGAAAACTTATACTAGGTAGCCTAGTAGGAGGTCTTTTAAATATAATATAATTAGCTTATTCTTACTTCTAAGTATAGATTATACTTAGTATTAAGTATAAAGTCTTTAAACTTCCTTTATAGTATTTTGTTATATAAGTACTTTAAAAACTATATCTACTATAGAAGGATTATTATAAGTTATTTAAATATATACTCTATATACTAGAAGGGTTAGGACAAGGCTATCTAGGCTAGTTATATTATTTATAGCTTTAAAGGCTATCTTTAGATAAGTTTATCTATTAATTATAAAAGCCTCTTTAAATATTATTTTATATACTTATTAAACTATATTATAGTATCTTTTAACTCTTCTAATTAAATAGTAGGCTTTAACTAAGATAAGTTAAATATTAACGTTTATTATTTTTATAAGTATTTAGAATTTATAGCTTATTAATTATATACCTTAATCTATAGTAATTAGATCTAGTAAACTAAGGTATATATAAATCTATTCTATTAGTATTAGCTCTTATACTATTTTAGTAGAGAAATTAGCGAGCTAATTACCGCTCTAGTATCTTATTACTTTATTAACTAAATAACCTATAAGTTTACCTTTAATATAAAAGATATTAAAGTAGATATTAAAGTTAAATTTATAATTATTATATATTAAGAACTTAAATCTACCTAGTACCTTCTTATAGAGTTAGTATTCCTTATAATACTTTATAAGAGATTTAATTACCTTATAGAACACGTCTTTATACCTAGCTCTCTTTAGGATATTATAGAGCCTATTAACTAATAGGTAGCCGAATCTTCTATATAACTAGTAAAGGTCTAGCTCTAAAAGTAGGTTTTTATAGTAATCTCTTATAAAACTCTACCCTAGGTTCTTCTAGATTCCCTACTATAGGAAGGGGTAGCTATTTAAGCGCTAGGTTAGAATACTCCCTTTTAAGCCTCCTTTAGCGTTAATTATTATAATAGTCTCTATTAGGTTATTATATAAGGCTTATAATTTATCTAGGTTATTAATATATATAATAAAAGGTATATTAATCCCTTATAGTATTACTATAAAGGTAACGTAGCCTATAGGAGAGTTAATAGTAATAGAGCCTATATTCTCTATCGAGCCTATTCTATATTATACTTTAGTCGTTCCTACTATACTAGCGTCTAATTTAGTAGTAGGATATATAGCAGTATACGCTAGGTACTAGGCGTAGTTAACTAAAGATACTTTAGTAGTACCTATATTAATTAAGAGCCCGAAAAAGTAGCTAGCTAGGTACTAAAGTAATAAAATAGTAATATCTTTTAGCTAGGAGGTCTAGAGTTCTTAAGTAGTAAATATATATAAAAAGGACTTATTTAATAAGTAGGTTATTATTTCCTAAGTATTTTAACCTTCTAGTTTACTTAGTAATAATATAAAGGTAGTATTATCTTTAATATAATTAATAGAGTCTTCTTAAAAATACGTCTCTTATTAATTGTCCTCTTTATTTAATATCTTATTAAGGTCTTTTAAAGATTATATTATCTCTTTATTAGGTTTAAATTCTACTAGGAAAATATTATACTAACTATCTAAATTTTAGCTTAGGTAGTAGCTATTAAATACTCTCCTTAAGGCCGCTTATTCTTTTAGTATATACTTCTAGGACCTATAGTCTAGCTTCTTATATATATAATACTTCTTATTCCTAGTATTCTTATAGTAATTTATAGTATTATTACTAAAACGCTATTAAGGTAAACTATATAATCTACCCTAAAAGTTTTAGTAGAAGCGATAGTTTATAAATAAAGTCTTGTCTTCTAATTAGTTTATAGTTTCTATATTATATACTATAAAACTTAAAGATTCTTATATATTAGACAATTCCTATAAGATTATTCTACTTTAGAGTTATTTAATAAAATTAGATAAGAGTACTAGTAGTTTTAAGTAAGTATCTTAGTATACTTATATAATATAATAACTAATTATAAGATAGTTAATATAAAAGGTATTACTATAAAGACTAGGCTTAAGGTAAGGTTAAATCTTCTCTAATTCTTTTAGGAGTAGATTAAAATACTTAGAGTATTTCTTATCTAGGTTCTATATCTTTATATATACTAGGGTTATATAGTTCTATATTATAAGACTATATATTTAATATACTCTATTTTTAAAGTATTATTAAATTAAGGTATAATATTCTTTAAAAGGTTTATTCTATAGTCGAATTAAAGAGTTATAATAAGAGAGAGTAAGGCCTTTTAATATAGTAGGGAGTACTAAAGTACGTCCTTCGGTTAGGAGGTTATAACTCGAGTAGTAATCTATAAAGACTACTAGTCGTTCTTAGAAGTTATCTTCTATTCCCTCGAATTTTATACTATCTCTATAGATTTTACTAACGCTAGCTAATTTATACTCGAAGTTATATAGTAGTCTAGGCTATAAAATCGCTAGTAAGTTATCTAGGATAAGGGTTAGGCTTAGGAGTAGAGTAAATAAGTTTAAATATCTTAGGCTAAAAGGGTTTATAAACCCTTAGTTCTATTATAGTACGTTAGAGTAATATAGAGTATACTATAGAGAAATAGGTATTTAATAGTTATTCTACTATTAGTTATCTTATTATTATTATTAATATAGTTATAGTATAAAAGTCTCTTAGTATTAATATTATTATTATACTTTTAGTACTAAAGTTAAGCTATTATCTATAGGTTCTTTAGAAGTAAATATTACTCCTATTAAAGTAGAATCTTACTATAGAGTAATATTTTAAGCTAGGTTCGCTAGTTTTATTAGTAGAAGGTTTATAGTTAAGGTAGTAAAGGTTACTACTATATCTCCTTTAATTTATTATTTGTTACAGTACGAGACCTCCTGTCTCTCCTGCCTGGCCTGTCTCGGTTGCCTAGGTGGTTGCCTAGCATTCTAGCGGCATTCTAGCGGCTTCCACTCGGCCAGGGTCGTNTATGCTCCTTTAGCTAGCTTCTCTCTGTATTCCAGCTTATCCATTCCACATTGTGCCTTCGTCTTCTGACATTTGGTAGCAATGCTGGGATCTAAGTTTGTCTTGTCTTCTTTTTTACGAAATCTGGTCGATTGCCCAGCCCTGGACGGAAAGGCACCAGGAACCCCCCTCAATATCTTGATCTCCCGCTCAGTTGCACGTCAGGCTCCCTTTCGGGCCATCTTCAGGTTCAACTCCTGAATGCCAACAGCGCCGGAGTATTGAGAATTGCACCCTACCCTACAAATCACTTCCGCCAGACCACCGCTCGTCATACGAGGGAGCACCAGTGAAATTGCCTCTCTGACCAGTTGCACCCGCAAACTCGTCACTACTTTTTTGCCCGGTTCAAACGAACCCATCACTACTTTACTGCCCGGTTTGATTCAAACGAACCCATCAACTACTTTCGAAGGAGCGCCAGGCGACTGTCCTCCTTTGATACAAAACCTACCGATTCTCAAACCTTCTCTACAGCACCCATGTTTCGGTTTGATCCCTTTGTTGGGCCTTTCAGCCAAAATCCGACTTCCTTCTGTACTTGCGAACAGCCTCAACTTGCACTCTCGCAAACCAGCAGAAACACTGGCCAAAATCTGCTCTCACAGTACGAACGAGCCAGCAGATACCTTACAAAACACCCCCCTTTTGGCCTCGCTTAGCTAGCCACCATGCGCGGCCACGCACCCTTGGATGACCCAAAAATCATTCTCATCGCATTCCGACTGAAAGCAGCACTCTCACGTAACCTCGGAATTGCGAAAGAACTCGATACTTCCACCCGAGCCCTTGTTTCTCAAATCACGTACGGAAACGCTCGCCCAGACTCTGACGAACCGATAGCTCTACCTGCTACAAAGCAAGAGCTACAAAAGGACCTGAAAACCCTCGGTTCGATAGTATATTATAGCTTGCAAGCTATGGCATGTTATAATAAGGAGAAGGCGCGAAAGGAGAGACTCGCGGAGGAACGAAGGAAGATACGACAAGACAAACATGCTTAGGATCCGACGGACTTTTTTCAGGACGAAGGACACACACACACCGACCCCCCTGTCGCTGGCTACGCGACATTTCACTCATTCGGGCTACAGATCACATTGGGTTGGTTACATCACATTGCTTTGGATTTAGTATGGATATTAATGATGGACACCGGATTGTGCTCATCAAGAGCCTCTCTCGGACAGGGATTTGGGCATTTGGACTTGCATTTGGATTTGGATTTCACAGTACACTTATTTGATTCGATTCTCGGATGAGTACTCATTAGGTGTCTCGTCCACACAGGGATTAGTGACGCTGGGGCATCGTCTTTTTCTTTTTGTGGCGGCAATTGTTACAGTACGAGACCTCCTGTCTCTCCTGCCTGGCCTGTCTCGGTTGCCTAGGTGGTTGCCTAGCATTCTAGCGGCATTCTAGCGGCTTCCACTCGGCCAGGGTCGTCNCATGCTCCTTTAGCTAGCTTCTCTCTGTATTCCAGCTTATCCATTCCACATTGTGCCTTCGTCTTCTGACATTATTATTCTTTTAAATACTCCTTTATATATTAAAAGATTAATTTAACTTGCTTAGACCTATAATTTACTATCTCTCTTATAAAAGTTCTTACTTCTTAAAGTATCTATTTATACTTATATTCTTCCTTAAAAGTTTTAAAGAGTAAGTTAATACTTATCTTAAAGTACTTCTTTCTAATTAGATATATATAAATACTATAGTGTTAAAGTATTTAGTAGAGTATTATTAAGTTTATTACTTATATTATCTTAAAGCGTTTCCTATCCTAGTCCTTAAAGTCTTCCTTAAACTCGTTCTATAGTACGTTATTAATTAATAAGCCTTCTTAGTATTCTTTTATCTTAGTTAATATATAATTAAGATTGTTATTATCTTTGTCTTTAGAGTCTAAAAGAGGGCTTGTCTCCTTCTATATTATTAGAGTAGCCTCGCTAAATAGTCCTACTATACCTAAATAAGTCTCTATTGTTTTAGGTAGTATCTTAGGTATATTAAAGGTTATTTATTTAAGAGGGTTATTTAATTAAGAAAGAGGGAGAAGGGAGGGGAAGAGAGAGTAAGGATAGTACTTCTTATTATTATTATCTCTAGTATTCTTCTTTATTATTATCTTCTATTCTATAGTAGTAGCTAAGACGCTTTCCTAGTATTAATATAGCCTTATATAGGTCTAATAGTACTATATACTATTCTTTCGCGCCTTAGTAAACTAGTAATAATTTTTAATATTTTATTTAGTATAGCTATAAATAAGCGCTTCTAAAATAGAAGGAGTAAAATAAATAATAGTAGAGGTTATTATATAATATAGTTATATATACGTACTAACTTCCGGTAGCGTAATAAGCTCCTACCTCCTCTCTCTCTTATAGGTCTTCTAATTAGACTATTCTATATTAATTGTCGATTAAGTAAAATAGAACTAATATATATCCTTTAAAGATATAAAGATTATTAATCCTTAAACGCTAAGTAGCTACTCCTTAGTATTATAATTTACCTAGGGCGGGTAAATAGTAGGAGCGTTATAGTAAAGACTCCTAGGTAATAGGAGCGTTTATAAAAGTAATACTATAGCTTATTTATTAAATATCTTTATTAGATTTAAGAGATAAATTCTTCTATTATATAGGATTAATAAATTAGTTGTTCCTAACTAATAGAAAAATTATAGTATTTATTGTAGCTCTTTTAGTAGTAGTTTTAAGGGTATTTTATATATTACTCTTCTAAGTCTTAAACTCGAGGTATTTACTTTTAGTAGTTATTAAATTAGTTTATATCTTACCTAGGTAGTAAGATATATCTTTAATCTATTATTTTATAAGTATTATTTATATTATTTTATATACCTGTCTAGGTAAGGGTATACGCTCTTTATATAGGCTTTTATATAGCGTTAATACTATATAACTCTTTACCTTTATAGTTTTAATTATAAGATCTTTCTATAGTAGTTACTTAGTATACTAAATAGTCTAATAAAAGAGTCTAGTGTATTATACTAGGAGTATACTTGTTAAGGGCTTAATAGTAGTAATTACTAGAATAGAGTAACTATATAGTAAGTAGATATAATATATCTCTAATCTATATATATACTAATTAGTATTAGTATAGAGATATCTAGNAGGAGTAGTATTGTTCGAGTACTTGTAGTACTCGAACGAGTGGGTCTAATTAGGTAATATAAACAAAAGGGGTCGAATATATCCTAACAAGTATATTCCTACTTTTTAGACTATCCAGGACCACTTTTACTTGTCTTTTTACTAACTTTTTATAACCAGGCTAGTACGAGACGATTACTCGCGAGGAGAGAAGAAATAGATAACAGGGACTTTATAGGATATAGGATATAGCTCAAAGTAGTAGTAGCAACAATAATATCCTAGGTAGAGTGTAGATAGCTTTAATTTTTATTTTATAGGATTATCCTTTAACTAAAATTTTAATTTATTATAAATTACTTGTGAAATACGTAAGGATTAATGCGTGAGGATTAATTCGTAGAGCGTGAGGAGTCGTGGCCTTATCCACTCAAGTCCGTTCTGTATGTAACCTCCGAATTAAAATTTCTCTTCGATCCATGTCTTTCTATTTTTGGGGTGGTGTGACGAGGGTTTTCAGCCTCCTTCTACCATTACGGCGGTTCAAGGAATTTTCAAGTTCGAATTCCAATCTTCGAAGCAAAAAACCCGGAGCAGCAAACAAGTCAATATGGGAACGCAACTGCTTTACAGTGCAGAAGATGTCGCTTCTATAGTGGCCGAGTATTCAAGCCTTGCCTTCGCTTCACGAAATACACTGATCACGAGGCTGCAGTATTGTGTTTGTACACGGCTTGAGAGGCGATTCGATTGCGACTTGGAGCGATGGCAAAGTTTGCTGGCCCAGAGACTTCCTTCGAGACGATGTGCCAAATACTCGAATTATGACTGTAAGCTCTACATATGCAATCCTTGCTTTGTCAACTTTCACTAATATTCAGCAAGTGGGGTTACGATTCGAACATTGCGAGTGCGACGGGGTTGTCGAGCAAGAATAGTATATTTGGACACGCAGAGAATCTGTTGTTTGATGTTGCAAGAGGGAGAAGGACTCCATCGGAAGTAGGGAATTATTGATTCCTTCAACATGCATACGATTGCTGACGCCTTCAGAAAACACGGCCGATAATCTTTGTCGGGCACAGCCTTGGAGGGTTGGTGGTCAAGGAGGCTTTGATCCGATCATCTGAGTATCTTAACAACCAACAAAACATGGATCTGGGTAGTATTTTCAAATATACATCTGGTGTTATTTTCTTGGGAACACCACATCGAGGTAGCGAGAAGACTGGCCTTGGGCAAATTGTAGCAAAGATTGCGGCTGTGGCTCTCTTGCAACCAAACGATAAATTGCTGAAGAACCTAGAGACAGAGTCGGATGTATTGGAGAGACAACGGAAGTCTTTTGCTTCTATAAGCCAAAACCTCCCCGTTGTTTGTTTATGGGAAGAAAAGCCCATGGCAATTGGCATCGTGAGCCCAAATCTGCCCACATATTAGTAAATAAGCTGACAAATTATAGATCGTTCCTGAATGGTCCGCAACAATCGACGGTTTCAAAGTCAGTATGAATTCAATACCGGCAAACCACTCTGAAATGTGTAAATACAAAGACGCGAAAACCATCGGATATCAGAGGACTTCTGGATATATTATAAATCTTGTTGATATTTCCGCTGATAGGATCTCCTCAGGTGTGTAATCTTTCTCGTTTCCTGTCTTGTCTTCTGTCTGTCTCGGAGCTCCTACTTAGCTGATCAGATTTACTTCATATCACGGAGTCGGAGCGTCAAACCCTGGGTTCGATGTAGAATAGAGGATTAATTAGCTGTTTTCCTAACTCTTCATACCGTTTATCAAACTTTAAAGATCCATGTTTCGTGCTCTTTAAATTCTGATGAGAGATTTGAGCTTAACG
This sequence comes from Hymenoscyphus fraxineus, assembly GCA_900184765.1. Lineage (NCBI taxonomy): Eukaryota > Fungi > Ascomycota > Leotiomycetes > Helotiales > Helotiaceae > Hymenoscyphus > Hymenoscyphus fraxineus. Next base: position 2,432,689 of record LT855421.1, read on the forward strand.
TGTATTTCATATCTAGTCAACCGCCAACTTAAAGAAGAAGAAGCAAAATGTAGCCAGATGGCTGTTAGATGTGAGTGAATTCTTTTGCTTTAGTTTTCTATCTCATGTTCTGATCTGCCATCAAAGCTGTGCTTCGTACTCTCCAGTTTCGTGCGATGGACGACCGACACGACCAGATTGAGGAAGCCCATAAACAGACTTTTGAGTGGGTCTTTCGGAAAGATTCATTTGTCCAATGGCTGGAACATGGAAACGGCGTCTTTTGGATAAATGGAAAGGCTGGGGCAGGAAAATCGACTTTGATGAAGTTCCTGTTTAACGATCCTCGGACGAGACGTCACCTCGAAGTAGAGTCGTCGCAGGACCCATTAGTATTGGCTGGGTTTTTCTTCCACGATCGAGGAACAACACTTCAGAAATCGCAAACTGGTCTCCTCAAGTCCATCCTTCATCAAATTATTGGGCACACCAGAGAGCTAGCGGCAGTAACCTGCGGAGAACGTTATTCTTCGGTTTACGCATTCTACCGAAAGAATCCAGACAAGCTTGTTTATGAGGATATCACAAAGGAGCCGATGCAACATGAATGGTCACGGGCTGAGCTACTTCGAACTTTCAAGAAGATCCTTCAGCAGAATGCATTTCCCATAAGGCTGTTTCTTCTTGTTGATGGCCTGGATGAATATGAGGGAGACAAAGATGAACTTGTAGATTTGCTGCAAAACGTAGTGTCTTCACTGGGACGCAATTCTCGCTTAAAATTATGCTTATCCAGTCGACCTTGGAACATCTTTCAGGATGCGTTTGGGAACGGACTCAATTTCCGGCTTCAAGACCTCACATACCGAGACATCAGCCTGTATGTTTCTGGCACTTTGAGTAGGAGAGCAAGAGTGAGGGAGCTCGAAGTACTTGACGGCAAGAGTACTTCGGAGCTTTTTGACGAGATTGTTCATAAAGCAGATGGCGTTTTTCTATGGGTCAAGCTTGTTGTCAAATCCCTCATACACGGCCTTCGCAATTATGATAGCATCGCTGATTTACGACTCCGAGTGGAAGCATTTCCCAAAGACCTTGAGCCATTATATGGGCGAATGATTGGTGAGATCGACGAAATGTATGTCAAAGAAGCAGTACAGCTCTTCTACATTATGCAGACAACCCGGAAGTCACCAAGGACACTCTCTCTATGGCGCATGAGTGAGGGACATCAAACTAAAATTCTCGACGACAAACCTGAATATATTACTGCTGAGGATCAGGTTGCAAGATGTATGGAGGTTGATGGCAGATTAAGAAGTCGATGCGCCGGCTTACTTGAGATCAAGTTCACGGGTATATATTCCTACGAAGAAACACTTCAATACGGCTCTCTGCAAGCAGAAACAAAGTTACCCCAAAGTCGTTTCGCTCTCGTGGAATCGACAGTACAATATCTGCATCAATCTGTCAAAGACTACTTCAAGAAGCCTGAAATCGTGTCTTTGTTAAAGCGTTTATGTCCAGATTTACAGTTTGAACCTCATGAATGGCTACAACGAGCATATTTGAGAGAGATCAGAGATTGTCTTGGGCACCCATTTCAGACCTTTATATCGAAACGAGAAAAAGAACCTGGAGTCGTCTGGGGCCCTTTGGATGAATACGTGCATCATACGAGAGCCCTCGAGCTGAAATATGGAATTCCACAGACCAGGCAACTCAATAGAGTGGACACAATGCTTCAGCGAGAAAGAATGTCAGGCGTCATGTTAAAAACTGACAGTAATCCCCCTCATTGGTCTACTTGGAGTGGAGGACGAGTGGAGAACTACCCTGTCAATGTCCCAGTAGAATGGAAAACGTCTCTACTGACATTCGCTATTGTATCAGGGCTTGAAAAATCGGTTGAACGCACCATCTCACGACCGGGATTCATGATAAATCAGCATCCGGGAAGACCATTGCTGCACTACGCAATCACAGCACAGCCTGGATATTCCCCTGTACCAGATAGTGTCAGAATGACACAATTGCTACTCAAATACGGCGCGGATCCAACAATTCATTTCAATGAGGCGTGGGGTTCGTCCGCGTTGGATATTGTCACTAAAGAACTGCAGGGGCTCTTAACTTGGGACGATACTTATAAAGAATCTCTCTTAGCCATGAAAAGATTGATGGTGAGAGAAAATACATTCAAACGCCCACCGTTGATGCTCCTACCTCCTACGCCAAAGTCACATTCAAGGGCTTCATCTCAGGAGTCCAGTAAGAGCGCAAAAAGGACCACAGCATCGCGGTCCAACAGGAACACCACACACGAATCCTCTAACCTCGAGATTCACGGACCCAATGATGCTTCAGGAGATGAGAGCGAGATGTTGACATTCGCCTGGCAGAATAATAAGCTTTACCCAGAGCCAGAAGAGGAGGAGTCGCACGACCCTCCCAAGATTTCTCATAATTTAGAGACTTGGAATGAAGGGGTCCGTCCTTCACTGCAGCAGGCTGGTAGAACGAGCTCTGAAGGGAATTCTGGAAGTTGCTTTTGTTGCTTTAGGTAATCATTTGCAGCTAGCCTTTGTAACTGTATCTGTATATTGAAGTTGTATGTTTTTGTGTTGCGAATGAGTTCTTTAGCACATGAAGATGATTGGCTGCAGATTCATTTTGTGGGAGACCAGGTTATCGCTCGCCATCGGGATAACCTGGGAAGATAGCGTGCTAGAAGATGCATTAAATGCACAACATTGCATGCTTGAATTTCTGATTTTCCTCACTTGTAAAGTTGAGAAATGAGTTCGCATTTCCAAATCAGTTCAAGACAACTATGTCATCAAGCTTACTTTACTGTGCAAAATAGCAGTGTCAAATAACTTCATTCCCATCGTTCAAGTTCTCAGTGTCAATGGAATTATAGAGTCAGAGACCATTCGAGTGCTACTAGGGGCGCACAGGGGACCTTCTAGAATAAGGTTAAAATTGATCACAAAGGAAGAAGAGGTAGTGGGTCTTAGCGCTATTCATGCCATTGCCAGACAAGCTGCTCTTATCTCTCATTCTCATTCACCCTCATTACCCCTCGATGCATACCCTCAAAATGACAAGCGGTGCCCACTATACAAATCCTCTTGAAAAACAACAAAAAGAATAAAAAATGGCAAAAAGATCCAACTCCTATCTAAGGAGCGCAATGGACCTAAAACCAGACGTACTGAGTTTTATATTATTATTTAGCGTATAAGGACTATATATTTTACAAGGCTAGTACAGTGAACCTTGAGGTATTTCTCGAACCACTAAACCATTGCAGTTGCCTAGGGTACCATCAACAGGTGTATAATTGGTGGATTTGCTTGAGGGAGGGTTATCTTATTTTATAAAGGCAAGTGGTGCGGTGGGGCGGGTGGGTCCTGGCCCAATTATGTTTTGGGCATGGGATAGAATGCCGATATTCACTGATTGATCAATTGACAGGGTCTGGGTTCTTAGCACTGCAATCATTTGTGTGGTACGTGAACTACCAAAAACCTTTGTAAAAAGGCCTGGGAGCTGAGATAAATTGAGGAACCTTCTTGGAGTTAAGCAGTAAAACGAAATTACACTAGAGGTCCAAGTCCATCTTCTGTCTAATTAGTGCCTTGAGTTGATTTATACTAGCGAGCAGGCCACTATTTTCTTGATGCTTACTCTCAAAAACACCTGTAATATCTTTCTCGAAGAAGCACTGCGCTAAATCCTGCTGGAATAGCGAAGCACCTGTGATTTTCTGTTCCTTGCGATCCAACGACACTTTCACGGCTCTATGCGAGTCTGGGAGCCCGACTACATCCTCCACCGATTGAAATGCATCAAGAAGAATCCGAAATGCCTCGTGTATTTTGCACACCTCATTACTAGAATCGATGTCGCTCAACTGAAAATTCCGCCCATGGTCGGGGTTGATGCGCGGTGAACGATAATCTGACGGCGTTTCTGGCACAAGGCTAAGGTACCTTTCGAAATGAGTGAATACCGTGCTGTAGAGCTTTCTCAGAGATATGTAGCAGCTGAGAGCTAAGAGAATAGATGATGTATTGACCGTAGAACTTGCTAGTGTGGAAAGTTCATCTGCTTTAATCGGCGTGGGATTTTCTCTAGAAGGAGTGATTGCCGTCGGCAGGCCTTGGGGCGGAGAAGTGGAATTTGATTGAACTGAAGGTTGTAACTGGACCTTTCCAAGCGCATCCAAAAAGTCCTGCGTCAAGTTTAAGACACAGCCGATTGGATAGCTATCCACGCGCATCGGATTTCGCGATGAGGAGTCGCTTCCGAGCGTGTTCAACGTTTTGTCGATTCTTTCTACCAATCTCGCCAACAGCTGCGCTGTGGAGCATGTATCCTCTTTTTTGGGCAGCTCCAGCTGCACAGGGAAGCCTGGAGATACTCCTTCGCCATCTATTATGCAAGGGAATGTGCTAGGCGAGGTCCCCATATCTCCCAGAGTGTATGGTGCATTCACTTGCTCTGGAGAATCCCAAAACCCTGGTTCGCTTATGAGCACATTGCTGTTCATGTCATCGACCCACGTTTCAGAGGACCAGAAGGACCAGTCTGGAAGAAGGGAATCCGAATCGGGTTCAGCGGTTTGTAGCATCGTCTCCGTTTGAACGTTCTCCGCAACGCCTTGTTCTCCAGTTGTTCGATTGGCGCGACTTCTGCGACTATAGATGCACTCAAGTTTGGCTCGAGCGCATCTTGTACAACGACTGCTGTAGAACTCTGACCCGCTAGTGCATTTGAGTTTTTGCGTACGACAACGTTCGCAGGATGATCTGATGGATCGATGATTAGGTGGAGATGGCATGTTGATTTGAGAAACATGAAAATAGTTTCCATATAGAAAAGAATAGAACTAGACATTGGTATCAATCATGGAGGCATTGTTAAAGATACCTCGAAGATACATTAAAGATAAGTTAAAACTTGTTGACCGTTTGCTTATCGTTGGTGTCAGATGCAGCAGGGATTTTCCGCATACTGTATAGTACGACAGGAAAATATCGCGCCCTGTACTTGTAGAAGGGGGGTAATTCCAGGCCGATTTTGACACACAGCCCACCACACCAAAATATCAGCTTACACTCATATTTCAGTGCACCTAAGTTTACAAGGATGACTGATTATGACTTAGTATTTGGTTTCGTTTCCTTCAACCCTTTTGGAATTACATAGCCTCCTAGTAAACTAACTATATAGCTTCTGTAGACTTTTGGGTTGTAGTTTTGTGTGCAGGCCTGGTGTTCAAAATCACCCCGGAATTACTCCCATATAGAGCGCCCTCCTTACAGTATCTTGCAGCGACCTGTATAATTCGTGTTAAAAACACGAATAGCTGAGAACGTTCCAAAAATTGCGAACGTTAAACACACAAAGTGTGCCACTCTAAATAATAGAACAACCACGCGCTCAGGGATACTGTCCTTCGAAATAGTGAAATTCTAATACGGTTTTAGTACTTGTATACAAGTTTTATATACCCTTGGAGGTTGATGCTCAATTAATTCAGGAAGGGGCGAAAAGTCAATTTTCGTGAGTCGTATTATTGATTACGCGCCAAGACTTACAGTAAACCCGCTACCTTGCCTCGCGTTCTTCGGGTCCTGAAAAAACTATCGAATTCGTACAGGGGAGACACTGTCTTGAATAACAGGTTTCATATTTTACAACATTCGGAAAACTACATACAACGATATTAGTAGACTCCGAATGAACTCGTGTATATTTCTACTAGTACTTATATATCTTTTTAGTCACGTCGTTATAATTTAGTAAACAAAAGGTAAGGTAATAGGTATAATTTGAGAGAAAGAACATAGAAGGTTTTTCAGGACCTGAAGCTCGCGGTCGTCCCTAAGAATCCCACTTTTACCCCTCCTTGGAGAACTAGAAAGTAACGCTGCTAGAGTATTAATAATTATATATACCTACTATAAAAGTGTTTAAGTTTATTCTCTCCTATGGGGTTAGATCCTACCTCGATAGGTAGAAGTGTGTTTATTCTATCTGAGGAGGGGGGGATATATATCTATTTCCTATTTTCGGACTTTTATCTAGTGTTCTTGAAAATCACACTTTGAACATTACTAAATTGGGTTATACAAGTCGCTATAGCTTTCGACCCACGGTAGAAAGGCGATATAACTCCCCTGACCCCTCATCCTACTAGCCACGCTAATACTAAGAATCAGTGGGTGTTTCCGTCTGCGCGATCGCTTACCTTGGCGGAAGAAAGTGCTACGTTAGGCACGCGCATACAGCGCTTTCCTACCACACAGCACAAGACAAGGTATATCACAGGCTAGCGGAAGGCTGAAGCAAATTTTCCGTTCATCTCAGCTCCCATACCCTTTTCCAATGGCTTTCGGTAGCGAGCTGGAGGCTCCTTTACCCCCACGTGGCCATCCGCTTTACCGAATCCCCTGCACTGCCCTAACTCGGCTATGTAACCGGCGGCTAGTAGTACGTCGCCTATAACCTACACTATTCTAGCTGCAGCCATCGTAGAAGCATAGATGAAAGACTCAAATATAGCCTGAATGCTTACAATATTGGTTTCTAACTAACGTACGTTTTATATGCCTTCCGGGCCTAATGCGGGCGCAAGAGTGGTGGTTTGAGTCATTGCGGTTGGGTTTTTGTTCCTGGTCTTTCCGCTGGGGCCTTGGCACTAAGCAAAGTAATAGTCGATACTACGCACCTACGCCCTTCTAACTACAGACGTCGTACGAGTGAGAATATGATGAAAGTACGAAAACATACATTAGATAGGTAAATATATATCTTGCATATTATAGTATAAATATTACAACATTAGGTCTTATTAAATTAGGACGGGGAATAGTATGATACTTACAGAAGAATCGCTCCTCTAAACTAAACGACGACCCTTACCGAAAGCCGGAGCGATGGGATTAATTATTACCCTACAGACTTCTATATAGACTCGAAAGATAGCAATCAACTGGAAATATTAGAATTTAATTCCCAATCCAAATGCGACTGTGGTGCGTTGAGCTATTCGCAAGTGTTGAATGCACTCGTCGGGAGTGAAAAAGGGGGGAGTGCCAAGGCTCCAGCCGGTAGACCCACCTACCAGCTGCATTAGGGCCAAACTTTAAACTTATACAGACGTCTTTAAGCTCAAAGAAGGCTTTCATCGATTGTATATAGCATGCATATGCGAGCGCAATGCGACATGGTAGTAGTAGGTTATCTAGAAGACTCTACTATGAGACGTGGACGAGTTTGAGTGTTCCTACGGGGGCCATATACACACATGAAAGCCTCAACGAGCCGCAAATCGCACCCGAGGTATAAACGTGCATCTGGACCAACATGTAAGCTATCAATATACGATTTACCAATTCTAGTACGCTAATTAAAGAGCTTTAAGTTGGACTCGAAATCCGGATAATCGGTATCGTAGTGGATTGAAACTGTTGTGCAATCTTACAAACAAGGGTGGTATGTCGTCGATTGTCTTTTACGGAAAGTTTCAAGTTTCAATCGAAGATAGATCTCAGGATTACGCTAACGTTATTTTGAAGAATGACATGCTGACAGTACAGGGTAGGCCCCTTACTAATACAAGGCAATCTTTTAGCTGAAAGGGCAAGGGTGGAATGAATTCAATTTGATGCTATTGATACTGATTCCACCACAGGCAAATTTCCACATAAGAACCAAGAATCAATTTATCTGATCTCTTGTGTCCATGAGAGCTTATAATTGTTAGTCAAACATATTAACGATCGGAAGAAATCACTTATTACCCTCATCTCCCTGCCATTCTTCATTCATGGCAGTTACTGGTGCCAAAAAGTCTTCAAAGACGTCTTCATTCATCGGAGATGACCAATCATCAAAATCGAAAATCGGGAACCGAATACCGAAGCTAGTAACAGTGTCTAGTCACTGTCAATATCCCAAGGGGCAAATTTACGCGTGTTTCTGGACTCACCTTGTTGGTAGTGATCGGCAGTGTAACTTGGAGAGGGTTTGATTTGCTCAAACGCATTGGTTTCGGTTTTCAGATAAGCTTGATGACCACCCAGAACCACAGTCAACGCGTCTGCTGCCTTTTGTGCCTCCTTTGACGAGTTGCTCAAGTTTACCCATACCTTATGTGATCTCTTGAGAGAAGCCTGGACAGTCTCAACAACTGACGTTTCCAGCTCTTCACAATTCTCATGGGAAGACCTTTTCAAAGAAAAGCAGAGTATGCTTGTTGCTAGAAGAAAGTCATGGTTAACTAATGAGGTTACTCTCCAACGCTCTTGGAAAAGTTGACAACCAGGCTGTGTTTCTTCGTGGAGTATACTTTGATACTCAAGTAGCTTCAGTGCCGCATCTAGGCCGGACTTTTGTGATTGGTCGTACTCCGTTTTCGTTGGTGAGAAGTTCATGTATCTTCGATGGAGAACGATTTTTGCCTTTTGAAACATAATATCGAGATGTATTTTCTGTATGATGACCTGTGGGGAGTCCGTAATACAGTGATTCATCGACCGCCATTTCAGACAATCTGGAATAGACATATAGGACTTCTGGAGTTCTTGGTCCATCTCTATGACCTGGGTATAATCGTATAATCTTGTGTCAGCAGCAAAATCCCAAACATGACCGATAGCTGTCATCATTCTGGCCTTAACAATTCTGTAAAGTATGGGCGTGAGGTCGGTTTCCGGTCGTGATGCAGGCATGCATGTTGTGGCTGTATCGAAATCGCTGTCTTGGAGGTTCAAAGGTTCGCCTACATCTGTTTGCCACTGCTTGATCAGCCTCGGAAGTCCCTAAGCATATCTAACAGTCAGTATTACCCCTTCGATAAGAATGCTCAAGAACAATAAGAGGCAACAGTAAAAAAAGAGATGTTTCAAGAATTCCAAGACAGATCTAAGAATACCTACCATTTGGGTTGAAATGCCTAAGTCAAGAACCACCACTTCTGCCCAGACACGTTTCCGCATCTCAGCCTCAAAGGGAGACATTCCTTTGAAATGAACTGGGTCCTTGTAGTAGCCCATGTGCATTGCAAGCTGAACCACAGTCCCTAGAAGAATCCAAATACAAATTTCGGCATCTTTGTAGCGGAATACCTCGACAGCTATGTAAAGTATAAGCGTCTCAAGAACATAAGTGCCTCCTTTGATATAGTCCCCAAGAATGAGGCATTGCACGATTCTTTCCTTGAAGGTATTGATCATCTGGTCAAGATTCTGCTCAGTCGGCAGGTTCGAAGAGAGGTGAATGCCGGGATCCAATCTGAACTTCTGAAATTGAGCTCCGAGACACATCAATGTGAATAAAAGTCCAAGCCATATGGCCGGTGTTTCCAATGGATTTTCCCAAAACTCCTCATACTTGGATCAGTTAGCATTGAGAAGTGTGTCTTGGGGAGAAAGAGTAAAATACCTCTTTCATAAATTGGACAGTATGAATGACAGCTATCTCAAGAATATTAATATTATTCACAAAAGCAACATCGCGGCAGACTAACCAGAGGATTCAAAAGAATTGAAGTAACGAGAGACCAGACGATCCACAATAGAGCGATCAGGAATCGAGGCTAGTATTTCTTGTTTGCTTGCATGTTTCGGGGGGCCGTATAATAGCAACTGTGGACCCGTCGAATCAAAAAGAGGAGAATCAGGAGGCAAATGGCTGGATTGCATCTCCTTTTCGAAGTGTTCTTTGAGCTCCGTAATCTCATCTAGAACAGCGGCCCAGTGGGCGCTATTCACATAACTTGTGCCTGATCTAGTTGATTGCATGCTGCCATTGTCCAAGTTAGGGGAGCTGATACTGGTAGGATCTCTAGTTGAAGGAGTTGTATTCGACTGGTTCGTAGTGAGTAGTGGGCCGAGTGGGGCTGGAGTAGCCGAGGGTGAGGATTCATAACTAGTTTCGCTTGCTGATGTTTTTTGCATCAGATCAACAACCATGTGTTCCAATTGATGGATCCTGTCTTGTACTGTAGGCGCTGGCTCGTGTACACCACGATCGGTCCGTCGTAAAGCACCGGGGGGATAAGCACAAGAAAGTCCCAAGCCTCGCTGTGAGCAAGATCCACAAGGCTGCTCTCGATCGCAACGCATTCTGATGGCAAACAAATAAGATACGGTAAAGTTTAGAATCAAAAGCAGGAGTCAATCACTTACTTCCTTTGTCTGCAAAGATTGCACGATAGCCTAGGTGGTTCTCGTCGCCTGCTAGAAGGTAAGCGTGCTCGACCCCTGGCCGTTTTGCCAGGGCCCCATTCCACAATCTGGGGCTCTTCCGACCCAGACATTTCCTGCCTTATTTGAGCTGTGGAGGAACTGGAGACAAGATAGTCTATGAAGTCAGATGGTTCCGAAGGCTGAATAACAGAAGTGTCGATTGTACCTCCTCTCAAGCTCCTCTGCAATATTACATGCACAGACCCACAGAAAACTCCCAAAATTCAGCATTTGCCGGTGAATTGCGGATTCTCCGATTCGTCGAATGCGTTTGCTTGCCGTTGTTGCCGTTGTTGCGATGCTCCGATGCTCCGATGCGCCGGTGAGCCGGTGTTCCCTCCGATAAACCGCTTTGGTTTTCCCCTTTATTTACTTCGCTTCCTAGCCCAACTTCTTCATGCTATCAAAACACAATTGAAAACTTCAAGTTCCGACCGGTTTAACAATACGACATTGCAATGTCTACGCCACCATCGCCAAATGTACCAAATCGTCATTCGGGAGAAAATATGGCCAATAATTCATACGACGAGGAACAAGCAGAAATCAACATCGTCGATTGGAATGGTCCGGACGATCCAGAAAATCCCCTTAATTGGTCTTCCACGAAAAAGAACGTGCATGTAATAGCTATAAGCCTTTTTGTACTCATTGCGTTAGTTACTCCTTGGAAATCATGAAGTTATTCCCTGAGACTTTAGCTAACTTGTGATTCGAGAAATTTGGCAGCAACCATGTTCGCTCCTGGAGCACAACAGCTGGCTGACGAGTTTCATATCACCGATTCTACTGTAGAGGCAATGACTGTCAGTCTCTACGTGCTCGGATTTGGATTCGGCCCCCTCGTACTTGCACCACTCTCCGAATTATACGGCCGCCTCATCGTCTACCACTTTTGTATCTCTATTTACCTTGCCTTCACAATTGGATGTGCATTTAGTACGAACGTTGCTATGTTCCTGGTTTTCCGTTTCATGGCTGGCTCTGCTGCTTCCGGCCCACTCAGCATTGGTGGTGGTACGGTAGCTGATGTTACCCATCCGGAGCAAAGAGGAAAAGCGATGGGTATATTTATGATAGGCCCTTTCCTAGGACCGGTATGTTGTTTCTCAGATTGAAAAGGCCTTTGTGCTTATTTCTCATAAGGTTCTTGGCCCAGTGATTGGAGGCTTCGTTTCTCAGTATTGCGGTTGGCGCTGGACATTTCGAATTCTAATAATATTGGTAAGTTCTATCAAATTGCATACATCCTCCTAGATCTATCTCTAACAAATACTTTCTTCAGACGGGAGTCATTGGCGCAGCCATTGCCATCTTCACACGAGAGACCAATGCTTCTGTTTTACTGATGAGAAAAGCAGAGCAAATGCGTAAGGAGACTGGAAACCTGAAGTTCATGCCTAGGACAACAAGACAAGAGACACCTCGACAGATTTTGTTCCGCGCTATCGCTCGTCCTATGAAGTTGTTGATATTCTCGCCGATCGTTTTTCTCATTTCTCTTTATACGGGGGTGATGTTTGGTCTTATGTTCTTGCTTTTTGCAACATTCCCGTCTGTTTTTGGGGAAACTTACGGCTTTAGTGAAGGGATATCCGGACTGGCCTATATCGGTTTGGGCCTTGGTATGATGTTAGGCTTGGTTTTGTTCAGCATCCTCAGTGATAAACTCCTGGGGCAGAAGCAGGGGGGTTCAGTTGCCAAGCCAGAACAGCGTCTTATTCTGATGAAGTGGTTCGGTCCCATCGCACCTTTGGGCTGCTTCATGTATGGATGGAGTGCATACTATCATACCCACTGGATTGTGCCTATATTGGGAACTTTTATAATCGGTCTCGGGGCTTTGTTTGTTGTCATACCTGGGCAGATCTATCTGGTGGATGCTTTTGGTGCGCAAGCAGCTGCTTCAGCTCTCGCAGCCAATTTATTTATCCGTTCCCCTTTCGGCGCGTTCATGGATCTTGCAGCAGCTCCGTTATATGACAAGCTAGGGTTAGGGTGGGGTAATTCGGTTCTGGGCTTCATTATTTTTGCTTTCACACCGGTGCCATGGCTCTTTTACCGCTACGGCGAATTCTTGAGAACTCGATTTGTGGTGGAATTGTAGTTCTATAGAATCTCCGGTTCATAACACTTGCAATATTCTGGACCCAAACTACAGCCCAAGCTATTCATTGGTGGCTAATACAAGCTTCTGATCACAGAAGGGACTATGGCAGTGGATAACATACATCGCAGTCATGCGTCGAGGCTTGTTGTACAACTTATGTAATAAAATAATTTCTCTTCCCAACGTTTTCAATCATGTACATTCTTGTGAAAGAGGTCAAAAACAATACGCTAATGTTTTTTTGGAATTTAGAGGATGATTCTAAAGTGTCTTCTGTACTGTACTTCTTGCCTCCTTTAAATAGGTTTGTTGGTTTGACTTATTAGTCAATAAAAGGGTGATACAAAAGACCTATATTACTATGGTAATAACTAAGTCTCAGGTTGCATGCCGAAGCAAGTGTAGCTAGCTAAGTGCCTACGTACTTATAGATGCCGAAGTACGCTAGTGGGGCTAGCGTAGCACGCTAGTCCCGAAGGAGCAGCTACGCTCGAAGCTAGCTAATAATCATTCACTATTATATAACGACAAGGTTTTTATTTCTACTGTAAGAGAGTATGTTGCTAATTGACTTAATGCATGGGTTATGCAGTACCAGAGTTTGCTGCAACCATCTTCCCCGTAGAGTCAATATGGGAAGTCACTTGCAACTGAGAAGCGCGATCTAGACTGTATGAAAGATTCGCCCAGCTAGATATTACCAATATGATTGAATAATATATGAATTGAGAAGGATCTTAGTAAGAGATATTCGTAAAACCCATCAAAAGGATAAGTGTATCTATAAAGTGTACACCAACTTCTTCCCTGAGATCCTTTTGGATCTAACGTCATCAATTCCACGCAGCACTGCAGATAGACCACCTTGCTTAATCAAAAGTGGATGCGGCCGAATCAGACCTTTGAGGAGAAGGTTCCCCAATGTGACCGCCCAAGTGGCCCCAAATTTCGCCATCTCTGGATCGGCCGCCCTCCAATGCGGCTCTGGCCAGGCAATTTCCTCCCCCATCAACTGAGGCCCCATAACCCAATCCGGCTTGATCACCTTTCGCGTCATCGCCACCGCGTCTGAATATGGCTCTAGAGAGGTGTATTTCCCCCCCGCACGGCCGAGAACTTGGTAGCAGAATTTCATGCTGTCACTTGTTGATATACAATCCATGGCGTAGAAAAGACCGTTCTTTGTGAGTTTCTTAATTTTCTGGATGCATTCGGGGTCTTGATAGTCGAAGACTGCGCTGGCACCGTATGACTTGACGAGATCAAAATTATGTGGTGAGCATGTCACTACTGGCTGAAAGCCGGCAAGCTTGATCAGTTGGATCGCTGCGGTACCAGTGGCTGATGAGCCGCCGAAGACGAAGACCGGCAATTGCTGAGTGCTGGGCTCAAGTGGATAACCAGGAATACCAAGACTTCGAAAGAGAGCAAGGCCCGTTGTCATGAAAGAAATTCCAAGGGCGGCCCCCTCTTCGAAACTCATGCTAGGAGGGAGTTTCAACAAGATCCATTCCACAGCGGATGTGTACTCTGCGAAGGCACCAACGTTAGGATCCCGAGGATTCATTCCCATAATTGCAGTACAGACACGATCTCCGACTCTTAGGCTACTACTAGTAGCATCTGGTGCAATCTTTTCCACAATTCCTGCAAAGTCACAACCCCCCACAGCGCCAGCTGTAACATAGGCGCCGATCATTTTCGTATCTACCGGATTAACAGATACTGCTTTCGTTCTGATAATGACTCTGCTTCCTCTGACTTCTGGAATTGCTACATCTTTGTAGAGTCGCATGCCGCCATCTGATGTTCCCACTATAGCAGTTTGGTAGATTGGTTCCATGTTAAAAAGAGTCGATTGATGCACGTATGAAAGATAATCCTGCAGATCGACCGAGCCACGGCAATTTGAAGTTTGTTTGAAAAGGTCTGTCACTGACGAATATCTTTCTAAGCATGTTCTGCATGTTGGCAATGTTTATGTAACCGAAAATGTCCGAACTTTTCCTGTTACACAGAACGTAAATGTGTTTTCGCTTACCGCACCTCAATCGTTGTGACTCCCGAATCAGAAATGAGATCTCGAATCCTTGCTACTCCTCAACAAACAAAGCTTTCGAAATTCTGGCCCAAAGGTAAATTCTGAGCTCTTTTCAAACAAAATGTATCTATTGATAGAATAGAACGGATCCCGGGAGTAGAAAAAGGGAGATTGCAGAACGAATGCTTTGAGAAAACGAAGCAAGCGCACAAACTCGATATATTGGCTTTTTTGCAATACATCCATTTATTGAGTTGTTACCCACTGAAGTCGGAGTGCGAGGGTGGATAGGCAGGCTAGGGGGAAGAGGCCCATAGGGTTCGTGCGATCGCTGACTGATACTCATTAGATTTATATGACTGTCCTCATTGACAATCCTTTGGATGCTACCTGCGCAGTGCTGGGAAATTGGTACAATCCCGATAGTGCACGGATGGGGACAAGTATAAAAATCCAATAGGTGGGATTTCCTATATTCGCTTAACGAGGTGACGACTTCGCTAAGCGAATCACAGGGGCTATTAACCCCCACCTTGCCCCACCCAAAATAGCCTATTCTCTCCACTCTTTTCTTTACAAGATTTCTCATTAATTCTAGGCACATGCAATCGATTAATAGAGTGTAGTTTCTTTCTCTGACACTTTACCTCCTCACGATATCGTGTGGCTGAGTTGAGCACTATTCATCTCGGTATAAAACGAATATACCCTGGTGGATCCTCGAACTTTTTTTCTCTCTCTCTCTCAAGGTTTACTATACATCGCAATTTCACGAAGACTTACGCAATATAGCACCCAGAGGAAAACATATCTATGTTCTCTATAATAGATTTGTGAGGAAGCTCTGTTGTATATATGTTTTTATATTCAGCTCAACTCGCACTGCCCTCCTGTTCCAACACCTTCAAAGGTCTCATGTTCCCTTTCCACCCCTTCCCTTCTCAAATTCAGACCACCAACGACGGACTCGACAAATCCAGTATTTCCAGTGGCATTTGGCCCAGGAGCACTGGTAGGAATGTTCCAGAGTATCCTGTCATGGATTACGTGGAACTGCCACCGTTGTCCCTTATCACCCCTCTGAATAAACCCAACTGAATACCCGTGGCAATTATCACGGAAAGTGCCCATCCGTCCAACATCATTCGAATTTCCATACAATTTATTCAAGATAAGAGAGTCCTCAGGTATGTCTTCATCCCAAGAATGGATGACCATCTGTGGCGCACAAATGAGGTTTGAAGACTTGTACAATCGGGCCACAGTATACGCTTTACTTGGCGTTTTTTCGATATCTGAAAATATTCGCATTATTTCCATATCATAAGGACCAGCCCTAGCACGCAAGTAGTATGACTCAGTCATGATCTGTGGCCAAGCCAATAGTGACCAGACTCGATCCATGCCACCTCTTGCAATATTATCCACTGATCCAAGCTGAAACCTTCGAGGCATGGGACTGTCCGAATTATAGAAAGACATTTCTGCCACGACTGATGCCCGCCCGATGGGTCGTACGTACTTCACAGATGGCCCCAGCTCTGGCGAGGTATTGAGCCCCGTGTCTCCGGGCTGAGTAGTTAAGGTCATTCTTCCCTCAACAACACCAACGACATGGAACGTCAGCTCTGCCCGAGATAAGGTAGAAGAAACCTGGAAAGTAATGCTGCTGTTGTTCGAAACATCTTTCCAAAGACCCACGACGTCTCCACCTTTACGACTTGTTACGTCGGACTCTGGAAAGTAGAAGTCACGGTGCCAGGTGGTTTCATCTGGCCAGATTGCCAAAACTTGTACTTTGAACCCTCCATGTTTTCGATCTTGGCCGTTTCTGGTGATTGATGTCACAACTGCGGCTCTGTCTTTCTCAGAGACGCCATCGAAGTGCCAAAGCTCCCACGCAGTCTCGTTGAGTGTATCGACAAACTTTGGGAATATGTTGCCGGAATTCGGAATGAAGGGAGAAAGGCTTGCAGAATCGGAGACAATCGAGCTTCCATCAATTGTGAAATGGGAGGTGAGTGAATCAGCCATTCTTTGCTGGGATTGTGGAAAGTGGGTAAGGTAGGCACAGGAGAGTGTGGCATACTCAAAGCAAACCAAAGAGTCTTTGTTTTAAACAGATTTCCGAATCGGAAAATGGACCAGCCGAAATAGTCCGTCAATTTCCGAAATTATCCTGAATGTGTTGGTTAGAACAAGCTGAATATGCACGTACAATACCTGCAGCTTACTGAATGACTATGAAAATGTGACGAGAGGCTCTATTTATCTGAATTAGCCTCTCATATAAGGATTGTTTGTCCAATTCCAAAACCGTTCTGTTGCCGTATCAAAAACCACCAAAAACCAACTAGGTACCCTAACGAGGAAAACATATAATCACGTGACTCGGTAACTCGGCCAAGATACGACTCAGAAAATGACGGTTGACGACCCCTTGGAGCCCATTGCCATTATCGGCTCTGGATGTCGGTTCCCAGGTGACACCAATACACCTTCGAAGCTATGGGAACTCCTGAAGTCTCCGCGAGACCTTCTGCGTCAAATTCCACCTGAAAGGTATGATGCTGAGGCCTTCTACAACCCGGATCCAAAGCACCATGGAACGACGGATGTGCGCCAATCGTACTTTCTTAACGAGGACCCAGCCTCATTCGATCATGGATTTTTCAATATCCAGCCTGGTGAGGCAGAAGCCGTCGACCCTCAGCAAAGAATGCTCATGGAGACTGTCTATGACTCTCTCTGTGCAGCCGGGCAAACGATTGAAGGGCTCCGTGGAACACCAACTGCCGTATACGTTGGCCTCATGTGTGATGACTGGAGCGGGATGATTACGAAAGACCTGGAGGTATTCCCTCAATATGGTGCTACTGGTATAGCCCGTAGCATCATTTCGAATAGAGTTTCGTACTTCTTTGACTGGCATGGGCCCTCAATGACAATTGATACCGCCTGCTCTTCCAGTCGTGAGTTCTCCGATTCATTCTTCATTAATAGAAAGGGAAATACTAACTCTAAGATTTTCAAAGTTGTCGCGGTTCATCAGGCAATTCAAACTCTAAGAAGTGGCGAGTCACAAGTAGCCATTGCGGCTGGAGCCAATCTGATCCTCACTCCAGGTACGTCTTCTTTAAATCGTGAAAGAAAATCGCTAATATGTGTCCTCCCTGCGCAGATATGTATGTAGCCGAAAGCAAGCTTTCAATGCTCTCACCTGGCGGGAGATCTCGAATGTGGGACAAGGACGTGGATGGGTATGCCCGTGGGGAGGGCATTGCAGCTATCGTCTTGAAACCACTCAGTGCGGCGCTTCGAGACAACGATCATATCGAATGCCTTATTCGTGCCACTGGTATAAATCAGGATGGAAAGACGCAGGGTATCACCATGCCTAGCGCAACTGCCCAAGCTAATCTCATTCGGAGTACCTATGCTCGAGCAGGGCTTGACATCAACAAGCTAGAAGATCGCCCGCAGTTCTTTCATGCCCATGGAACCGGGACACCAGCTGTTAGTTGCACCTATTTCCTTGCCTTTATAGGCACACTGCTGATTTGTCTTTTTAGGGAGATCCCCAGGAAGCCGAGGCAATATCGCGAGCATTCTACTCGTCGAAGGCACCAGAAGACAAGCTATATGTCGGCTCAATCAAGACTATCATCGGGCATACCGAAGGGACAGCCGGTCTCGCCAGTCTGATTGGTACTTCTTTAGCAATACAGCATGGGACGATTCCGCCTAATATGCACTTTAATGTATTGAATCCTCGTCTTGCCGAGTTTTACCACCACCTAGAAGTCCCCACAAAACCTCACTCTTGGCCAGAGACAAGTATAGGCCAAGTGCGTAGGGCGAGTGTAAACAGTTTTGGTAAGCCGCGCTAATCATGTCTTTTATTGTGTGAGTAGGTATGAGAGACGATGAACTGATATACTTGGCAGGTTTTGGTGGTACCAACGCTCACGCAATCCTCGAAGCCTATGAACCGAGATCTGCGCCGATTGTGAAGACCCCATTATATACACCGTTGACCTTCTCAGCATCCTCAGAGAGCTCACTACTTGCTATGCTTTCAAATTACTCCCAATATCTGAAGTCAAACCACCAAGAGTCGTTGTATAATCTTGCATACACTTTGCAAGCAAGACGATCAACATTGGCACATAGAGTCGCTATCGCAGCGTCCACAGCTAATGCCGTCATCTCCCAAATAGATGACATTATTAGTGGCGAGAAACAGAATACCGTCAGCACCCGTCAACTAGCTAAAATGTCACCGAGAATCCTAGGAGTCTTTACTGGACAGGGCGCGCACAGACCTGGGCGTCGATATATCGATGTGATATCGGGGGGGTACTCGATATATAACGTATTATAAATATATTAATAATATAATATTACTAAGAACCCGATATCTAATAAGATATTAATTATCGGTATATATAATGTGGATTATTTGTAAATCCGCCGCTAGACTAATTAGCTTATAGTATTCTATAAGGCTCTTAAAGCTCCTTAGGCCTTAATAAACAACTATATTATTAATACTACTATATTTATTATTACTAAATACTCTATAATCATTTAAAATACTACTACTCGACTCTATCCCTAGCCTCTCTCGTAGATAGCCTTAGGGAGGTTACGAATTATTACTAAAAAGATCCTAGGCTAAAATAATAATAGCTAATAAGCCTATACTACCTCCGGCGCGTTATTAAAAGACGCCCGCTCTTAAGACCTTAAATACCTTTATTTATCGCCTCTCGAACCCTCTTTATATATACTATCTAATAAACGAATAATATAATAAAATAGAGATATATTATACCTAGCCTAGATATTCTTATATAAAAGAAATCGACTATTCTATTACTATTACTAGAAACTATAAGTCTTACTACTATAAGAACTACCCAACTATTCTTATAATATAAGAGGCTTTAAAAATATATTAAGTAATAAAAGAGAAGTCTAAAAGTATTTTCGAAATACTAGTAGTTTTATATACTTATAATAAATAGTTTTAAGCCTTACTTCTAAAATTTATTATTAAGAATAATCTCTCTTTCGATATTATTAGTTAACTAAAAACAATAGCGCTAATATTATTCCTATCCTTTTAAATATAATAGATATCTCGAAGAACTTTAGTATAAGATTTATAGGACAAATACTATAGTACTAAGAATATTTTAATAGTTGAATTATAAGAGTATATTACTTTAGAAAGTCGAATTAATTTAATAACTAATATATAGGCTAGAAATAATAAACTCGATTATATTACAGTTATAGTATACTAGTCGAATAATAATTTTATACTTAAATTAATACTTCTTAATATTATTAAAGTAATAAATCCTTTATATAATAGATCTATTCTAATAACTAAACTTTTAGAAGTTATAAATCGCTTTAATATTACGTATTTAATTCTCTTAATTACTTATAATAATACCTTACTAAATAATAGTATACTAAACGATTTTAAGGTAGAAGTAGCTAATTTATAGGATTTATTATTAAAGGAAAAGTAATTAAAATATATACTTAAGTTTAATTATATTAATAGTAATTAACGTTATTATACGTATATATATAATCTTAGTATTTAAGCTAGTAAGTTTTTTTAAGTTCTACTAAGCTATATTAAAAGATCTTTAATAAATTATATATTTCTTAGTATTTTACTAATAATTTTATAAGCTCTAGAGGCTATTAAGGTAGTCTCTTAGTAGTACGGTTCTAAATATATTTTACTAATTAACTAAGCTATAGTATAACTATATAACGCTCGCGGTAAGGTCTAAGAACTTAATACTTTTTATAAGCTTTAATACCTTTACCTTATATTTAAAATAAGGAAGATCTTATATATAGAACTTAAAAGGGCTTATTAGGTTAAAAAGATCGACTTTATTAAGTTAGTATATAATATACTTATAAGATAGAATTTTACTAATCGAATACTGGCCGCTGCGCTAAAGATAGCTCCTATGATTAAGTCCGTCCTACGTAAGTAGGAGTAGAACGCTTTTATTAAATAATATAAGATTTTAAATAAAAACAATTAGATAATCCTTAAATAAATAGCTTTCTTTTTTAATCTCTTTCGTTGTCTAACAGTTAAAATATAAGTTAAAAAGTATTTTATACTTTATAATTTAATACTAGAATACCTTTACTTAAAAGGTTAACTTAATATATAAGTAATAGATATAGATAATAAGTAACTAATTATTAAAGTCGTAGTAGAAGCTACCCTAGCTAAGATAAACAAGTACTATAATCTTTGTATAGCGACCTAGTAAGTATTTATAGTAATAATTTATAATCTATAGTATAAACTATAAGCTTTTATATACTTCTACTATATAGTAGAAGGTATAGAAGTATTAGATTATAAAAAGGTAAAGGTATACTTTAAGTATACCTATAAATAATATAAAGATTATACTAATAAGCTTACTAAGTTTTATAATCGCTACGCTTATAAGCTAGTAATTCTAGCTTAAGTTAATAAATCTAATAAATTAGAAGTAAATAAAGAAGAGGAGTTTTATACTAATCCTTTTTTCGGCTTTAAATCTAGTAATTTAGCTATCTACTCGTTACTTTAAGACAAGGTTAAGAGATAGTTATTTAAAGGTATAATTCCTATAGAATCCTTGCTAGAGTAAATACGTCTTTTTCTTATATCGAAATAGTATAATTACTTTATAATTACTTAAATAGTACTTAATTATTACTTAATCCTAGCTATAAGCGCTCTATTAAAATAAGTATTTAGTAAGGTAAAGAATCTAATATTACGGAAAAGGGGCTCGATTTATAGTAAGAATATATAGTATATATTATACTTACAAAGTTAAAGTATTATACTAAAGAGTAACAATAAGATTAAGGTTAAAATTAATATAGAAGGTAATATTATTAAGTACTAGAATTTAATTAATTATTTTACTTATATTTATACTTTATTTATATATATTTTATTAAAAATATAATTAGATTTATACTTAAAATACTCTTAAAAACCTTTTAAAACATTTCTAAAAATACTCTAAAATATACTAAATTTAGGTATAAATATTAATATTTATTAATATCGTTAAATTTAATCTGTTTAATATCGATATTATAGAAATAAGTATTAATATTATATTGCGATATATATTGCGATAATCCGATATATATCGTATCGACGCCCAGGTCTGGGCGCGCAGTGGCCAAGAATGGGCGCAAAGCTGCTCGAGCTCTCTCCCTATGTGGCCCAACGGCTTTCTGAACTTGACCACTCACTATCAGACATTCATGGTTGCGAGAAACCGACTTGGACGTTACGTGAACTAATTCTTGCTAATTCAGATTCCTCAAGGATGTCAGAGGCGGCTATATCTCAGCCTGTTTGCACAGCCGTTCAAATAGTTCTCGTTGACCTGCTTGGATTTGCTGGTATTAAGCTACATGCGGTAGTTGGTCATTCATCTGGTTGGTATCATGACTAACCGCCCAAATGCGCAATTTACTAATTCACATTTTGTAGGTGAAATCGGAGCGGCATATGCTGCTGGGTTTTTGAAGGCACAAGATGCTATCAGAATTGCATACTTTAGGGGACTGTATGCACATCTCGCAATGTCACCACATGGCGGCAAGGGTGCCAGTGAGTAAAGATGCTAGCAAAAATAGCATTTATGCCTAAAATAACTCCAATCAAAACAAAACTAACTTTTCGTGCAGTGATGGCCGTTGGCACAACCTTTGAAGACGCGTCCGAGTTTTGTGAACTCGAGGCTTTTAAAGGCCGAATACAGATAGCAGCCCGGAACTCATCTTCAAGTATCACACTTTCTGGCAATGAAGATGCTGTTGTTGATGCTGTCGCCATTTTTAAAGACGAAGGAAAGTTTGCACGTCAGCTCAAAGTTGATACCGCTTATCACTCGTCGCATGTTTTGCCATGTGCGAAGCCCTATCTAGCGGCTATGGAGAAATGTGGGATTCACTCCACGACTCCGACTGGGGTCAAGTGGTACTCTAGTGTGCTTGATGGCAAGTTCATGGGACTTGCTGATCTGAATCGGCAGTATTGGGTGGAAAACATGATGAAACCAGTCCAATTTTCTCCTGCAGTCGCACAAGCATGCGCCGATTCTGGACCTTTCGATCTAGTGTTGGAAATTGGACCTCATCCAGTGCTCAAAACACCATGTCTTGATACCCTGGAAGGTATTGTTGGACATCGGCCACCTTATTCCGGTCTCCTTAGTAGAGATGAAGATGACGTTCAGGTGTTTTCTGCTGCTCTCGGATTCATTTGGACTCATCTCGGAGCAGGATCAGTCGCTTTCGATGCATTCTCGAAAGCGGTGTTTGACCAACCAGAAATTGGAAGTTTAGTCACGGACCTGCCGAATTACCCTTTCGATCATTCAAGGCAATTTATGTCTCTATCTCGATTATCAGGCCTACATCATTCTCTTCAAGGGCCACCTCATCCCCTCTTGGGAAAGCGTTGTCACGACCGGGAGACATCGCAGATGATTCAATGGCGCAATATCTTGCAGCCGAGGGAGGTTTCCTGGCTGAATGGCCATCAGATTCAGGGTCAGATAGTATTCCCTGCTACTGGCTACATTGATATGTCTGTAGAAGCAATCAGTATTATTGCTGGAAAGTCGAGCATTGGTCTCGTGTCAATCGAAGACCTTCACATTGGACGAGCCATGGCATTCGATGACGAAGACTCGAGCATTGAGACCTTGTTTCACGCGAAGATCATCAAGCAAACCAAGAAAGAGATTCACGTCCAGTTTGCATGTAACTCCGGTTCGCCTCACGATCACGGGTCGGCGATGATACTCAACGCACACGGGTTTATTAAGGTTGATCTTTCGAGCCAAGAACCCCAAAAATTGCCAGTGGTCGAAATCGACGATACAAACACGAGTGAGGTTGCCATCGATAGATTCTACGACTTTCTCACCCAGCTTGGTTACAATTATTCTTGGCCATTCCATGGTACCACTAGCATTCGGCGAAAGGCAAACTATGCAACCGGGACGATTGAAGACCAATCTGGCACAGAACAGGAGGACCGCTTAATTGTGCATCCTGGGATGTTGGACACGGCCTTGCAAACCACATTTGCTGCCTTTTGCTGCCCAGGTGATGAGCGTTTGTGGACTTTGCATGTCCCTACTAGCTTCAAATCGATTATCATAAATCCTTACTTCACCCCTCTGGGTGTCGGAAAGCAAACTTCCTTTCAGTACTCCTCTGTTGCGCGCGATTATATCAAGGGGCAGGTCTTCACCGATATCAATCTACTTGCGGGGGAGGACCGTCACGTATTTCTCCAAATTGAAGGCATGAAACTCGTGCCTTTCTCTGCAGCGCTTCCAGAGAACGACGCAGTGCTTTTCTCAAGATTCGACTACAAGGTTTCAAATCCTGATGGAGGACTTGCGGCTGCTGGTCATGGATGTACCCCGGAAGCTCTTCAGGTTGCGGTTGACTCCGAGCGCATTTCCTTCTATTATTTGCGTCGACTCATTGATACTATTACCGATGAGGAGAAGGCAAATACTTTGCCTCATTACCAAAGTCTACTAGAATGGGCAGCTTATGTCGTGTCTCAAGTGATCAGGGGCGAGAACCCTCATATTCCCGAAGCTGCTCAACATGACATGCAGCTTGATATTGATGCGCTACTCAAAAAGTAAGCTGATAGATTGCAGGTTGTGGGGATTGAACGCTAACTTTATCATTAGGCACTACGAAAGGACCGATATTCGTCTATTGGAATCCGTAGGCACGAATATACCGAATGTCATTAGAGACAAATCTAATATCCTCGAGCACATGACCAAGAACGGGATGTTGGATGATGTGTATGAGTCGGGATTCGGCCTTGAGCCCGTAAACAGGTCTATCGCCCAAATGACAGCTCAGATAGCCCACCGGTACCCACGGATGAATATTTTGGAAATAGGTAAGGCTTCTTAGAACTATTCATCTTTCTGTCACAATCTAATGTGAGACTAGGAGCTGGAACCGGTGGTTCCACGAGAAGTATCCTTCCTCAATTAGGTAGTGCTTTCTCAACGTACACCTACACCGACGTCTCGAGTGCATTTTTTGGCATAGCGGAGGATCGATTCAAAGATTATGCAAACCGTATGATTTTCAAAACATTCGACATGAACAAGAGTCCCGTATCCCAAGGATTCATCGAAGAATCTTATGATCTTGTCATCGCCTCCAACGTCTTGCATGCTACCCTTGACGTGGAACAAATGTTGAAACACGTGCGGACTTTCCTTAAGCCTGGCGGATATCTTGTCATCCTTGAGATTGTCAATAACGATTTCCTTCGCGTTGGACTGCCAATGGGTTGTCTGCCAGGATGGTGGCTTGGTGCAGAAAGCGGTCGACGTTGGGGCCCAACTCTTACGCTACCACAGTGGGACTCGTTGTTACGAAAGTCTGGTTTCGGTGGCATAGATACAACGACACCTTCGGTTCATAAAATCCTTCCAGGGCACGTATTTTGTGCTCAAGCCCTCGACGATCGTATCGACATTCTCCGATCACCTTTGGCCGATATTCCCAACCTTCCAATTACGAAAGCCCCGCAGCTAGTAGTCATTGGAGGAGAAAGCCTGGACACTCATAAGATTTCTGAAGAATTATGTTCAATCCTCAGACCAAGGTTCGGTCAGATCATTCGCCTTAGCTCTTTCGAGATGCTCAGCACCACTACTATTTCCGAATCCAGTTCTGTCATTTCGCTTACGGAGCTGGACAACCCGTTGTTTTCTACCATGAATGCAGCAAAGCTGGATGCTTTTAAAACACTCTGGCACCAGAGTGGAAATATCCTTTGGGTCACTACCGGTGCCAGAGCGATTAATCCTCATTGTTACATGACTCTTGGTGTAGGGCGTTGTATGAGATTCGAGTATCCTAACATCACCCTTGAGATGCTCGATATCGACCGTGTCACCAATGGGACTTCTGCTCTCATAGCAGAACACTTTATTCGCTTGGAAGTGCTTGATAAATGGTCACGAGAATTGAGAAAAGAGGACTTGCTTTGGTCTCTGGAACCAGAAATATACGTTGAAAACGACATAACTGTTATTCCGAGGCTTTACCCCTACGATGCCGGAAATAAACGATACAACACTTCTCGTCGACCTGTGGGCGAAACTATTAACCTCCAAGAATCAAAACTGCTCCTTGCTGGTGATAACGAATCCTGGGAGGTGCGAATTGCCTCTCCACTGCATATTTCAACCCCATTATCGTTTACAACAGATATGCAGACGATCCACGTTACAAATTTCTTGCTGTCCACGATCAGTATGCTCCCTGGGTGTCGGCTTATGGTCTGTACCGGTGTCAATATGGCCTCAAGTGAGAATGTTCTCGCGGTCACTCATAGCACAGAAACTCCAGTGTCCATCCCTTCATCTTGGTGCATACCCATCGGTAAAGTTGACCCAATAAAAGCACTTGGGGTTTTCTCAGCCCATATAATGGCACGTACCATCCTACGACTATCAAACACGGGCGATCAGTTTATTATTCATGATCCTCATCCGACGGTCGCCAACGCCATGCATGCCATGGCGGACGATAATTCTGTCAGGGTTCATTTTACCACTTCAACCCAGAAGAACGTCAAAAATGGATGGCATTACCTCCCTGAGAATGTCTCCGAACGCGTTGTCCGACAAATGCTGCCCTCAACCGCGACGAAATTTATCAACATGTCTCTAGGGCGTGAGATTTCTGCCATCGAGAAACTCATAGTTCGATGTTTGCCTCCACATTGCGAAATTATTGATCCCTCACGGCTTTTTGGTACTGGCGCATTTGTCAGAGCATTTGTCACTGAGAGCAAAGTTTCTTATGAGTTACAACTAGCTCTAAAGAGTATTGACTTGCTTGCACAGGGGTGTACTTTTGTTTCCGATGTGCCTGCAATTCAAATTCAGGATATTTCAGACAACCAAGTCATTGCTTCCAAACAGTTTGCCATTGCGGAGTGCACTAGTCCTTCAATTACGGCTGCAGTTTCTGCCATCGACGAGGGTACGATATTCCAACCTGATAAGACTTATTTTTTTGTTGGTCTCTCCGGCGAGCTAGGCCAATCGCTTTGCAGGTGGATGGTCGCTCATGGCGCAAGGTACATGGTGCTCACCAGCCGAAGTCCCAATGTCCACCCTAATTTTCTTCGTGAAATGGAAAATATGGGTTCTACCATCAAGGTTATGTCAATGTAAGTTGCACTGTCTCCAACAAGCGCAAGATTAACGACTAATTGCGTCATACAGGGACATCACTGATCGTCAGTCTTTATACATGTGTCATGAATCAATAACAAAGTCCATGCCTCCAATAGGAGGTGTTGCAAACGGGGCCATGGTTCTCGAGGACTGTTTGTTCGAAAACATGTCCTACGAAGGTTTGACCAAGGTTCTAAGCCCCAAAGTTCTTGGGTCTCAGCTTCTGGATGAGTTGTTCCACGATGTGCCTCTTGACTTCTTTATTTTATTCTCCTCTGGTACAGCTGTTATAGGAAATACTGGACAAAGCAACTACATCGCGGCCAATATGTTCATGAACTCCCTTGCTGCGCAAAGGAAAAAGCGTGGCGTGGCCGGATCATCTATTAATATCAGCCCAGTCATAGGCATTGGCTATGTTGAGAGGGCAGAAGATCTTAGCGAAGATAATTTCACCAAGATTGGTTACAAGCCAATGTCGGAGCAAGACGTGCAACTGTTGTTCGCTGAAGCCATACTGAGGCCGATAGCGCCAAGTGCCGCAAAACCAACTTTCGCACACTCTAGCGCTTAACTTTAAATATACTACTACGAATAACAATATAATAAAAATAGTTTTTAAGTAATAGACTTTAAATATAAGATATATAATTATAATAATATTAGATTTAATACTTAAAATATTTTTTTTAGAAGGTTTATATTTTAGAGTAGGAAGTCTACTATACTTATATAATATTTTTCTAGACTTATAACCAAACTCTAAATTTAAGGCTAAATATAGTAAGTAATCTTATAAGTTATTATACTCGGAGTTATATATTCGGAAATTACTAAGTAAAATATAAAATTTATATAAGTAGATTTTTAATATATTATATTAATTAATATTAAAACTACTATAATACTTCTACCCTTAAAATACGTCCTTAAATCGACTTAGAACTATATAAAAAAGATATAACTAAGTTATATCTCTCTTATACTACTACTTAAGAAGTAGTAGAGATAATTTTTAGCGAATTATAAATCTTTATAAGTAAAGATACTTTAGAGTATTATTTAAAAGAATAGAGTATTAATAGGAAGTAATTAATAATACTAGAATAAGCTAACGTTTAAGTTTATATAGCTCTATTATTTAAAGCTAGTTATAAAGATAATAATATTATAGAGGACTTAGTATAGTTAAGTATTAAGATTAACTAAGGTAGGGTATTCTAAATACGTAAGAAGCTAGGTTTACCTTATTAAATAACTCTTAAGAAATAATTAGAGGTAGATTAAGTATTATATAAAATATTAGAGTATAAGATTACTTAAGGGTCTATTATTAGGTATAGCTAGAGGCTTCTTTATAATTAATTTAAGCGAAAGGGGGGACTACTTAGTAAGTAAGTATATATTACTTAATATATTATTTAGTAAATTAATTTAATTATCTAATAGAGATACTCTTTTTATAATACTTTATATTATTAACCTAGATATAATTTAATAGAGGCGAGATAGAAACTAAGCTCTTAGGGGTAATTATATTATTCCTAGCCTAGACTAGGTATAGTTAATAGATAAGTATAATAAATTAGTACCCTAGAGTATTAAGATATATACTTATATTAACGCCTACTCTTGTAATATTATATAGATATATTATAGGATCTCTAATTATATATCTTAATTAGTTATTTACTAGTATCTATTAAACTATTCTTATATAAACGTTATATCTAAGTTCTTTAGAGCCGACCGTAGTATAGAATTACTACTTTACGCTAAGGCGTATTATAGTATATTATATATAAGCGATTATACTATTATTAGGTTATATAACTATTTTATATTTAGAAAAAGTACTTAAAACGTTTAAATCGAGTTATAGTAGAATTAATTAAAGAAGTTAAACTTATATTAATAGTAGGTATATTTACTTTTATTTACTTATTTTTATTTCTATAGTATATAATTCTTTAGTTATTCTTTTATTACTTTTATATATTTAAGACTTTTTTATATCTATTTCTTAAATTAGATAATATTAATAGCTATTTTATATAGTATTATTTTATAGAACTTACTAGAATAAGACGATTTTACTAATACTACTAATAGGATAGAATTACTCTCCTATTTTTATATATAGAGCCTATATATAAAGATTTATAAGAATACACGGAATTATAGAATATATATTATATTAGGCTAGATAATAAATAACCTAATCTAGTAGTTAGGTAGCCTTTTTAACTCTACTAGAACTTACCTAGTAAGGTTTGTTATAGTAAAATCCTAAACCTATAGTTATATAAGGAGTTATTAAAAGAATACAAAGAATATTAGAGTATATAGCTACCTACTTTTTTAGTAGCTTTTTTAATAGTTATATAACCTACTAACATATATATTAGATATTAACAAATATTTACCGAGCTAAACTATAAAGTAGTACTCTACTATACTCGTTACTTTAGGTTTTAAGATAAACGTAGTTCGTAGTACTATACTAGACGAAGTAGGCTTAAAACTATATATATATACTTATAAGTTACTAAGAAATATATTAGTATATTATATTTCTAATTAAAATAAGCCTATCCTTTATAAATTACTTATTCTAAGAGGTAGATATAAAGTAGTAGAAGCTAGAAATAGAGCTGTTAAATAACTACTTATACTAAATAAAGAATATATAGATAAGGTTAAAGAGAGTAGATAAGAGTAAAAGAGGAGAGGTAATTTACTTATAGATATTCTAGTAATATAAAGGGATAAGATATATAATAATAGAGAGGATATTAAATAGATAGGCTAGGGGGCGGGCGAGTCTTTAAATAACCTTTTATATCTTTAAAGATTCTTTAAATAAATTATCTTTTTACTATTTTTTAACTTAGAATTATATTAATTTAACTTATATATTATATCTACCTAGCCTAATTTCTTTTCTAACCCTTTACTTCTATAGACGCTATATTATTTAGTTACCTAGAGACTATATTCTAATATTAAATTCTATACTTCTTATAGAGCTAAAAATATAGTATTTAATAGTATAACTCTTACTTAAGCGAATTTAAATTAAATACTATCTATACTAATAGCTCTTATAATATCTATTCTAATAATAAGTTTTCCTAGTTAACCTTAGCCGAGACTTTTTAATTCCTCTTCTCTTCTTATATCTACTTAGATAATTAACGTTTAAGGACTTAAGGGTTTATAGTAAATAAACGCTAATTTTAATAGTATAACCTCTTCTTATAATCGATAAGCTACTTAAGCGTTATTTTATATTACTTAAGTAAAGATTAATAATATAAATAAAAGGTTAGCTAAGCGAGTTTTATTTAGAAGTATTAGAAACTATATAAGTATTAGTAGTAATTTCTCTAGAAGTTTGCCTTAATTAATTCTAAAGGTATCTAATCTAAAGGAGAGAGCGTGTACTAGGAAGTATACTATTTGTCTTTAGAAGGTTAACTATAAGTTTAAGAATTAGAGAGCTTATATAAAATATAAGCGAATAATTATTAAAAAGTTATAGGATCCTTAAGGTAAGTTTATATCTCTTAAACTCGATTATCTAATTAATTTAACTTATTATAGCTTATACTATTATTATTCTAGAAGATTATAAAGTTAAAAATACCTTAGAGTTTATTAAATACGTTATAGAGAATATTATTCGATCTACTAAAAGTAATAGTACTAAAAGTATATATATAGCCTTTTTTATATAAGGATATATTAAATTAGCTCTCTCTTACTCTCTAAAGGTACTACCTATCTTTATAGGTTCTACTCCTTAGATAATAGTCTTTAAATTTCTAAATAATTTAATAAGACCTAAGAAGCTATCTATAATATCTAGAGAGGTTAAGATTTTAGATTTTTAAGCGAGCAAAACGTGTATATTTTGGTCCCTTTTTGGTCCCTTTATATAAAAGGTAAACAACTCGCTTATTAGTCAGCGCTTTATCCCTTGTATAAGTCGTGTATATAGGAACACCAAAAGTACGATCCTATTCCCAGGGCCGCATCGAGCCTATAACGTATTTAAAACTGTTATAATTCGGGCATAGAATAAGTCGCTTAACACACTATAATCCTATGTTTTTGGAATGCGTATACGATAATTGTAGCGGGAGCTATATAATTTTGAAATTATCCCCTTCTTTTCGCCCCCTTGGAAGTGCGACTGTGCCTTGTATCTACCAGGCACCTAGGCACCCACGCAGGAACACTAAAACCACTACCACTACAACTCTCGCGCCCGTATTGAGCTAGAAACGCATTTAAAACACATATAGATCAGATATAAATAATCTAAGTATTCAGGGTATATTTTAGTATTCTCGCGATGCTATTGCGATATCTGTAGCTAGCAGGGTGTGGACGTACGTATAAGTGCGACCGTGGATTTTTGGTGGGGTGGCAGGGGTGTCGGCGGGTATCGCTTAGAGGCTTGCTACGTGATCCGCCCTGCAAGTATGTCTTTTTCTATAGTATTTAACTCTTAATTAAATAACTTATTATTATTAAAGTATAAAACCTTAACTAAGATAGCTAAATATACCTAGAAGGGGATGAGTTTATATTAGTAACGCTATAACCCCCGTAACACTTTAGTCTTTAATATAACTTAGTACTTTAAATTAGTTTTTTCTATAATTATTTAAAACTTAATTAAAGGACTTATTAATATAACTATAAAAAGACTTTATTAAAGATATTAGTTTAAATTATTATTAAATATAAGATATAATATAAGAAAAGCTTAAACCTTAGTATTAAACTATTCTTATTATTAATATAAATCTAAGTAAAAGTAGTAAACTACTACTATTATATAATAGTACTAATCTCTACCTTTATATAGTTAAGTAGAGCTATTTAATTAAGTATAGTATATAATTAGATATAATATATAATTAAGTATAATATATAATTAAGTATAATATATAATTAAGTATAATATATAATTAAGTATAATATATAATTAAGTATAATATATAATCGAGTTTAGTATATAATTAAGTAAATATACTATTATTTTATAATAATAAAAGTATTATTAGTTATAAATATAAAGAATAAGAAAAGAAACTTATATTATAAGTATATTAATAAAGGAGCTATTTAAAAGAGATAAAAGAATTAAGGAATAATATATAATCTAAAGTATATATAATAATAGTTTAGTTATATTTTAAACTTCTTTTATTTAATTAAAACTAATAACTTTAAAGATAACTACTATATTATATTATATAAATTAAGTATTATTATTTTTTAAATTATAATAAGAAATAAGATTTAAAGACTATATTAAAAGCTTAAATATGAAATAACTAAGCTTTTATAGTACTAGCGCGTATATAGCTCGACTAAATTCCTATAGAGCTCTAATAGAATAGATATATAATACTATATATAACTAATATATAATAATTATATAAGGACTTTATTAATAGAATATAAAGTATTTCTTAAATTAATAATTAAATATTTATTAAAATAACTATTAAATATATTATATAATATAAAGTAAGTAAGTATAAGAGACTTAAATAACTAACTAAGGTACTTATTTAATTATATATAAAGACTTAATAACTACTAAGTTATAAAGGTATTACTACTATTATATAACTATAAGTAAAATATTATTAAAGCCTTTTTTAATATTCTAAAAGGTAATTAGTAGAATATTATAAAGAGTTTATAAAGATATAATAAATTACTTATTAAAGTAGTTCTCTTTAACCTTTTAATACTTAACTAAAGGATATATTAGTATAATTATATAAAGACTTTATTAAAAGGTTATTAATTATAAATATAAATAATAAAGTACTAAACTTAGATTATAAGCTTATTTATAAATAACCTAAAAGGAATAGAAATTAGAAAGATATATATTAAATTCTATTATATATAGTAGAATAGATATTATATAAATTAAACCTTATTATATTTAAAGTAAAATAAGAAATATACTTTAAAGACTATATAAGAAATAATATACTAGGTTAGTAACTATTATAAAATATATAAAAAGTATATTAGATTAAACCCCTTAGTATAGTTAACGTTCCTTTATATACTATATAGCTTATACTTTACCTAAGTAACGTTTTATAATTAGTTAAAGAAGCTTTCTAGAACTTTCTAACGAATTAGAATATAATATATATTAGTTAGCTTACTACTACTCTTATAAATAGTATCTTACTTTATATTCTTTTTTTTTTATTTTTATACTTAACTTTATCCCTAATACTAATAGAGATATTAAAGATATTATATATTTATTTAAATAGAAACCTATTTAAAATATAAATAAAGTAAATATTTAATTATAAGATAAATAGTTTTTTTTAAAGTTTTTTTTAATATTCTAATAAGGTTTAAACCTTATAATATAAGCTTAAGAGTAATAGTAATAGTATTTTAAAAGGATTTATTTAGTTATATATATTATATTAAAAATAGATTTACTAGAGAACTAAGGTAAAAGAAAAGATTATTATAAGAATAAACTACTAATATATAATAAAAGAATAGTCCTTAATTAATACTCTTTAACTATATAATAAAGCTTAATTAAGGAATTTATTAGTACTATTATATAAATACTTTATAAAGAAATAAGTAAGTATTCTTTAAATTAATCTTTATTACTTATATAAAACTTAAATAAGGAACTAAGTAGTATTATTATATAAAGATATTTTAAAGAAATAATAAAGTAATTTTAAGGTTAAACTTCTTTAACTATTAAAGGCTTTAATTAAAAAAGAATATATAAAACTATTAGAAGTTATAATAAAGAAATAGTAAATCTACTAGAGAGCTTAGAAAAAGATATTAAAAAGATAAAATACTAATATATAATAAAGAGACCTATAACGTTTAAACTACGGTTATATAATAGTAGTTATAGTTATAAAACTTAATAGCTACTAAGTTCTTATATTTAACCGGCTAGGGTTACTTTAAATAAAGAGTTTAAGATAAAACCTATATTTTATAAGAAATATAATTATAATTATAATAATACTTAATAGTTAATTTAATAGAATAAAAGTAGAGTATTTAGTAAGACGTATAAAAGTACTAAGGTACTTAAGTTTATATATAGTTAGAAATATATCTTAAACCTTTATAAATAAAGTATTTAAAATCTAGGTATTTATATTAAATTCTAAGGATTTTCTAATACTATAATAATATTTATATATAGTAAGGTATAAGCTATATAAGTATAATAATAGACTTTAAATATATAATTTAAATATATTACTTAAAACTTTATTATATAACTAATTACCTTTATACTTTTTACTTACTATTAGTATAGAGATATCTAGGATATTTAAAGGGTAAAAGAAAGGGTATAGTATATTTAGTTAATTATTATATAACTATTAAAACGTTTTATTATTTAAGTACTTATAGTACTCGAATAAGTAATTTAGGTTAAGTAATATTAATAAAGAGGTTATATATATTCTAATACTTAGTATATAAGTCTTAACTTAATAACTTATTATTATTATATTATAAAGCCTTTACTAAAATATATATAAAATATAAAGAGGTTAAGCTTATATAAGCTAGCGAAATTAAAGAGGTTTTTTATAAAGACTTTATAAATAAATTAAACTTAATTATATTTAGTATTTAAGATTAAATTATAAAGGCTTTTAAAGGGAATAATTAGTTTAAAACTTAATCTATAGCTAATATATTCTTTTTATTATATAATTACTTATAATTAAGTAAAGTATATTATAATTTAAAATAAATACTAATTTACTACTAGAACTAACTAACTACTATTATATATAAAAATAATATAAATAAATAAAATAGTATTTATATATTTATTAAATTTAATAGAATATAATATATTTACTTTTACTATATTTATAAACTATATATAAAGGGTCTTTCTATTATAATATTTATATTCCTTTAGAATATATTAATATATTCTAACTATAGTTAACTAAACATTTAACTAGAGGGGTTTTTAAGTTACTATTAAATATAATATAATAGTAAGAATTAGATTAATAGATTATTTATATATAATAAATAAATAGATTTACTTAAGATTAATTATATAAATACTATAATATTCGAAGTATAAGTTTAATCTTAGTATAAGAGTCTTAAGAACTATTATTTATAATTTAAGTAGAATTATAAACCCTAATAATTAAAGATATAAAGCTAGAAGGGTTTTAGGAAACCTAATATAAAGAAAATAGTTCTTTAATTATTAGTTAAGAAGTTATAACTTTAAATAAAAAAAAGGAGAAGTATTTTATATTATTTAAATAAAGTATATTTTTAAACCTACTAAGTAAAACACCTAGAATATATACGTATAGGCCTTTTAAATATTATTTCTTTCTTTAATAAATATAATATTTAGTAGTCTAATAGTTTAATATATATAAATATAATCTCTCTTACTTTAAACTAATATATAATTTTAATTACTCGAAGTATTATATTAGCTTATAATATATATATATATATTACTTATATAAGTAGAGATTAATATAATAATTATAATATAAGTTAAAGTAATAAAAATATTTCCTACTTACTATTTTATTTAAAGCTTATAAAATATTAAAACCTTTTACTTTAAATATAAATTAAAGAAATAAAGATAATATAATTTTATAATTTAGAATATACTTATACTTAGTTAATTATAATATAGATTATAATAAGTTCTAGAAGTATAAAGGTAAAGTAAAATAAGTTTAAAAGAATTAGTTATATATAGGGTCTATTTAGCTTACGAATTTAAATAATATAAATATACTATAAATTTAAAACTTCTATACTACTTAAATAAAGAAAAGGCTTTATCTTAGTTAATAATAAAAGAAAACACTTTAGTTAAATATATTATAAAGTTAAAACTCTACTTAAATATATAATAAATAGCTAGAAATTCAGGGTTTAAATTAGTTTATATATATAATAGAATAGAATAATAGTTATATATATATATATATATTATATTATATTAAAAATAGCTTATATATATATATAATATAGTTATAGTTCTAAACTCTTTATATAAACTATAGAGAATTTATTTAACTACTTTAAAATATAGTCTTTATTTTATACTTTATATATAATAGTCTTTTACTTCTACTTCTATAATCTATTTATATTACCTCTAACCCTCTTAGCTTACTCTTAATACTATAATACTAATAGATATTATAATTAGTTTTAAAATAAGTATTTAAAGGAAATAATAATCCTTTAAAACAACTTTTTAATAATATTTTTAAAGTATTAATACTATATTAATAAAATATTTATAATATTAAAGTATATATTTATTTAATCCGTTTACTTTTAAATATTTATTTTATATTATTTATTTAAGTACTCTTTAAGTTTAATATATTAAACTATTACTTAGAGCTACTATTTTTACCTTTTATAAATTAAAATAAACTTATAACTCTTTTAGTTCTAATACTTATAATAAACCCCTTTTATATAAAGCTAGAATAAACGTCCTTTAATATATTAATAAAGGTATTATATTATTATTTTAAATAATAAGTAATAATCCTTAGAGATTAAACTCTTATTTATATGTTTTAGTATTTAATTACTTCTTTATAAAGTTTTTATATAAGAGGTATAATAAATACTTTAATTAAGTCTAAAATAATTATTAAGGAATAGTATAATATAGAATATATTATTTATTTATTAAGTTTATAAAAGGTAGATTAGCTTAACTTATTCTTAAATATAAGGTATAATATATAAAAAGGCTAAACTATAGTATTAAACTACTTCTATTATATTATAATCGTTTAATACTAAGTAAAGGTAGGTAGAGTACTACTATTATATAGTAGTACTAATTTATAATCCTATATAGTTAAGTATAACTAGCTAATTAAGTAGAGTTATCTAATTAGATATAGTATATAATCGGGTAAATATACCCGATTATATTATACTAATAAAGTAAAACTAATATAAATTTTAAGAAGTCTTAGAATTTAGTCTCTAAAGTTAACTATAATAAGTAGTAATTATTACTTTATAAAGTTCTTATATAATAATACTAATAACTTTAATCTATTTAACCCTTAATTAAATAAACTTATTAGTACTATTATATTAAAACTTTATAGAATCTATTAAATAATACCTATAAATATAATATATATTAGCTTATATTTAAACTATTATAAGATACTTTACCTCTTTTCTACTATTATAATATTTATTATTATTAACTATAATAAGTTTAAATAAAAGAATAATTAGTTAGTATTAAAGTTTAGCTTAGGTTAGGGTTAGAGCTAGAAATTAGAGTTAGTAGAATATAATATAACCTTTTTTAAATTAGAAATAATATAGGTTTTTATATATACTATTTAACTAATACTAGGTTTATAAAGGAATATTTAAGTACTTATTAAATTAGCGCTTTATAACTATTTAAAACTATTATTAAGGAAACTATATATATAAAGTCTAGAGTCTAAACGTAATAAGTTTGAATTAGAAGTAGTATTATATAAGGTAGTATAAGCTATATATTAGTTAAGTATAAGTTTTAATCTCTTCTTTCTTTAGTCTAATATATACTCTTTAATCTAGCCTCTATCTATTATATTCTATATCTTAGAAGAGAATTATTATTATCTCTAGAGAATATTTACTTAATAAAGATATAATAAAAGAATACTTAAATAATATTTAGATTAGCTCTTTATAATTACTTAAAGTTTAATTAAAGACTATATTATTATTATTATTATTATTATTATTATTATTATTATTATTATTATTATTATTATTATTATTATTATTATTATTATTATTATTATTATTATTATTATTATTATTATTANGTTATATTCTATTTATAGTAGCTTTATCTTAAACTTTTAAAAATATATTAGAGTTAATATAATTAAAGCTTAGTAGTTATTATATATTATTAGAGTACTATTACTTATAGTATAAGAAATAATTAGAATAGATTAACTAATAACCTCTTAATCTTAGTTATTCTAATTAACTAGACCTCCTAATCTTAATTATATAATCTAATTAAATTGATTAATACGGGCCGAGCCTCGAACTATCGGACCGAGGTCGCGGAGGGTACTCGGCGTACTACGTAGGGGCTAAGCGAGAACCCCTATACTCTATATATCTCAGTTGTCTTTACTAGGAACGTTCCTATAGAGTAGGAATAAGTCTCGGCCTAGCTCTATACTAAATAATATATTATATAATAATTTACTAATATTTTAAAGCTATAGGAACGTTCTTAGATAAGAAAAGTATAATAATAAACTGTTTTACTATAGGAACATTCCTATACCTTAGGAACGTTCCTTATTTATAAGGCTATTTATTTACCTTTTATAAGGTTCTCTAAGTATATTAGTAGTACTTTAGTATATATACTATTATTATAAATAATATAATTAAATTAACGCTACTTAATCTATTTAATTACCCGAAGGTTCTAATCTAAGTTAATCTATTTAATTATAATTTAATTAAATAACTATTAATTAAGTAATTAGTTTATTCTTATACTAATTACTTATAATTAATAGAAATTAATATATTATTAAAGATATAGTTATATACTAATTAAATAATAAACTAAACTATCTAGCTAGCTAAGTATAAGAATATAATAGTTACTAAGTTATATAACTATAGTTATAATCTATATATTATATATACTAAATAAGTAATCTTAGTATAAGAGGTTTAAAGTAAATCTAATATATTATATTAAATAAATATAATTACTAGAGAACTAAGGTAAAAGAAAAGATTATTATAAAGATAAATTACTAATATATAATAAAGTAAATAGTCTTTAGTTAATACCCTATAATTATATAATAAAGCTTAATTAAGGAACTTATTAATACTATTATATAAATAGTTTATAAAGTAAGTATTCTTTAAATTAACTTTTATTAGTTATATAAAACTTAAATAAAGAGCTTAGTATATTATTATATAAAGATATTATAAAGAAATAATAAAGTAGTTAAGATTAAACTTCTTTAACTATTAAAGGCTTTAATTAAAAAGGAACTATATAAATTTACCTTTAAATAAAAATAGTATTATATTAATCTTAGTATATAACTTTCCCTTTTAGAGATATAAGAAATAAGGAATAAATCTATATTAAAATAAAGGTTTTATACTAGATTATTATTATACTTATTAAATTAAAATAAAACCCCTTTTTAAGATTTATTAAAATCTGTTATAAAGGAAATAATTTACTTTAGTTAAAATAATAAAATAAAGACTTTAGCTTTATATATTATAAAGTAAACCTTTATTTAAATAAATAGTTAGTACCTTAAAAAAAGACGTTATTTTAATAAATATAGTCTAATATAAACTCTCTAATATAGTTTCTATAAAAGAATACTTTATTCTAGCTTATATATATTTTAGAATAGAATTATAGTAATAAAAATATAAACTATATTATAATATATATCTTATTAGAAAGATAAAGTTATAGTTCTAAATTCTATATAAGTATATAAATTAAAGACTTTAGATTAAACTACTTTAAATATAAACTTTATTTTAAACTCTTTATATAATAGTCTTTTACTTCTATCTTTTAAAGATATAAGTAAATAACTATTAAAATCTAAAGTATAATCTTATATAATCTTATATAATTTTATATTAAATAATAAATAGCCTTAAGAATAAATATATTAAAGTTATCTTTATACTTAAAAAATATATAACTAAAGTAAAAAGAAAGCCTTTATTAAGTTCTTTAAAATTATAATTACTAATCTTAAATAACTCTTATTAAATACTAAGTAATTTTAGAATATTTAGTTCTATATAAATATATATAAAGTAAAATATAAAAAGAGTATTAAGTATTTTAATTCTATATTATATTATTTCTATAGAAAGTCTTTTTATAATACTAATAATAGAACCTTTAATTAAGTTAGAAATAATTATAAAAGCTAATTTAATAATTAAATAATAGTTTTTATAAGCCTTTTATTTAAACTTCTAAGTTTAATTTAATTAAGGTTTTAATTATTCTTTTATATAGTTCTTATATAATATTACTAATAACTTTCATTTATTTAAACCCTAATTTAAAGATCTAATTAGTTCTATTATATAATTAGTTTATTAATAAATAATAAAGTACTTAATTAAATAGTTTTCCTTTCTAATTAAGACTTAGTTAAATAACTTTTTAATATAGTTATAAGGCTTTACTAAAATATTATTAGTTATAAATATAGATAATAAAGGATTATACTTAAATTATAGGTTTATTAATAAAAAGGCTATTTAGAATAAATAAAGTAATAAAATAAGGATAGTTTATTAATATATTAGATTTAGTTTTCTTAATTAAAGTTAAGAAATCTAAAGTTTAATAATACTTTATATTATATATATTAAACCTTATTATAACTAAATTATAATAAGAAATAAAGTTAAAAGACTATTATTAAAAATAATAATACTTTACTTAAAATAAAGTTAGAATATATTAGAATAGAAATTATATTTTAATATTTCCTTAATATCTTTATAAAGTATAGTATTTACTTACTTTAACCTAGAGTAGTTATTAAACCTAATTAATTTAAATAGCTCTAACTACTCTCTATCTAATATAAAGTATACTAGACTATATTAACTAGATTATACCTAGATATATAAATATTTAAAGAATAAGATATATATTATATTTTATATATAAAATATAATATTAAGGCTTAAATTTAAATTAAAGGTTTAAAAATATAGTTTATTTATTTTATTTAACTTTAATATAAAGAACTTAGTTTAAATATATTATAAAGTTATAATAGTATTCTTTATATTATAAAGAATATAATATTAGAGAGTACTTAGATATATACTTAGTATTAATTACTACTATATAGTAAGAATAGTCTCTTTAAGATTTAGTTTATATAGATTAAAATTATTTTTCTAATATAATATATTAGTTATTAGTTATTAGCTTTAAGAAAGCTAAAATAAATTAAATATTTTAATTTTTAAATATAATTTATAATAGTACCTTTATCTTAGTTAATTCTATAAGATAGCTTTAAAGTAAAAAAGCTTTCCTATATATAGAAATTCTAAAATAAATCTATTACCTTAAATAAAAGGCCTAAAATAAAGACTTAACTTAAGTATATAATTACTTAAAAGGTAATTTAAGCTTCTAATAATATAATACTCTTAGTAAAGGAATATAGTATAACTTTGTTTTATTATATTTAGTATAAGGAGCTAATAGAGTATATAGTATTATAGGCTAATATATAGAGTATATACTATAATATTTAAGATAGAGGTATATAACTATTCTCCTTTCTATCTTAGACTAAATTATACCGATAATTAGTATATAGTAATTCTAATTATAGATTATAATAAAGGAATAATAGATATACTAGAGAACTAAGAAAAAGATATTAATATTAAAATTATAAAATACTAATATATAATAAAGAGAGCTATAACGTTTATATTATAATTAAATAATAGTAGTTATAGTTATATAACTTAATAGCTACTTAGTTCTTATATATAATAGACTAGGTTTACTTTAAGTAAAGGCTTTAAAGTAAAAACTTTAATTTATAAGTAATATAATTAATACTAAATAGTTAGAATAAAAGAAGAATAGTAGAGTATTTAGTAAGAAGTATAATAATAATAAGATATTCGAGTTTATATTTAGCTAGAATTATATATAAAACCTTTATAAATAAAGTACTTAAAATATAAGTATTTAAGTTATATTCTAAGGAGTTTCTAATTCTATATTAATATTTATATATAGTAAAATATAAGCTATATAAGTATAATTATAGATTTTAATTAAATAATAAAGATATATTACTTAAACCTTTATTATATAATTAATTACCTTTATATTTTTGTCTTAGTATTTAAGTCTTAATTTAATAACTTATTATTATTATATTATAAAGTCTTTACTAAAGTATATATAATCTCTAGAGTAGGTAAGCCTTTCTAAATTAGTAAAATTAAAGAAGTTTTATATAAAAACTATATAATAAAATAAAATAGTATTTATTTCTTTTAAAGATCTAAGATATAAAGATTAATTCTATAGTAAAATAAAAGAATTTAACGAAATTATATTTAGTATTTAAACTTAAATTATAAAGGCTTAGAAAGGAAATAATTAGTTTAAAACTTAATTTATAGCTAATATATTCTCTTTATTATACTACTACTTATAATTAAGTAAAGTAAGTATTTTATAATATAAAACGAATACTAATTTACTACTATAACTAAGTAACTACTATATTATATAAAAATAATATAAATAAATAAAATAGTATTTATATATTTATTAAATTTAATAGAATATAATATATTTACTTTTACTATATTTATAAACTATAGTTAAAGGGTCTTTCGATTATAATATTTATATTTCTTTAGAATATATTAATCTATTATAACTATAATTAACTAAATACTTAACTAGAGAGTTATTTAAGTTTATATAAAAGTTTAAAGTTTAAAGTTTAACTTTATTAGATAATAAGTAATAATATAATATAATCTATATATAAGAGTCTTTAAGAGATAAAGAATAAATCTATATTAAGATAAAATAATATTAAACTAATTTAAATATAAAAATAAATAAATATTTTAATTATTAACTTAATATTATATATTTCTAGGTTAAAAGAATATATAATTAAAGGTCTTTTAATAAGTTCTAGGTAATATAATTATAAACTTCTATAGAGGCTTTATACCCTTTTACTAGCTTTAAGATATTATAATAAGTTTATATTATTAATATATATATATATATATATTAATATTATTAATTCTTAATTTATTTACTACTTCTATACTTCTATATAGCTAGAATTATATTTTAAATATATATATATTCTTAGGTCCTTTTATTATTACAAGGTATTAAGGGTTTTATTAAAGTACTTATTAAAACTATATAGCTAGAATACTTAAGTAGTAGTATAGATAAGAGTATAGAACTAGGCGTAGGAGCGGTAGTGCCAAGGCGCTAGCGCACGGGCCAGGAACACGAAAACCACTACAACTACTACGACCACCACTCTCGCGCCCGCATCTAGCTATAATCGTATATAAAACGTATATTATTCGAGTATTAATATTCTTAGGATCTAGGCTATATTTTAGTGTTTTCGCGATACTATTACGATATCTGTAGCTAGCAGGGTGTAGGCGTACGTACAAGTGCGACCGTAGATTTTGGTAGGGTGCCAGGGGTGTGTAGCCTAAGCGCCCTCGCACGTGATCCGCCTCGCAAGAACGTCTTTTCCTTAGTATTTAACTCTTAATTAGATAACTTATTATTATTAAAGTATAAAACCTTAGCTAAGATATCTACCTTAAAGCCGCCGGGTCCGTACGAGCTAGCGTAGCTGGCGAGGCGTGCTTGCACCGGTATTATTAAAACTATTTATTAATAATTAAATAATTAAATAATATATATATTTAAAAAACTTATTAATAAACTATTAGACTTAATAAGAGGTCGAGGGCGAGCCTGCGAGCCCGTCTGGCCTCGTACTTTTATAGTTATATAGATATTATTAAATATAATAAAGTACTTTCTAAATAGATTAATTAATTCGATCCCTTAATAGTAATTTATTAAGAGGAAAACTCGTTTAAGTTTAATATTAAAAGACTAAATAAAAGTTAATCTAAGATATTTAGCTAAAGTAAAGATAAGAATAAACTTTATAATAAAAAAAATAATTAAAAGCTTAAAAACTTATCTAAATCGTTTATTAAAAAAACTATATAAAAGGAGAAAGACTAAGCTTTAGTTATATATATAAGTTTATTAACTTTTTTACTACTCTTTAGTACTAATAAATATTTAGACTTAAGACCTTAACCTTCTACTATAGGTTAATTTTATATTACTTTAAAACCTTATATAAGAGATTAAGTAAATAGAAATTAGAGAGAATTAATATAAAAGAAAACGTTTATATAATTATTTATTTTCCCTTATAAAAAAAAATAATTATTTTTAAAAACTTAAGTAACCTACTATTAAACTATATAATTTAAATAAGTCGAGTAGTATTAAAGAAGAAGAGTTTAATAATTAAGTAGAAGAGAAGTTAGCTAATTTAGCTAAAAGTAAATAAGTAAGTAGTAGAAAGGTATAATAAAACCCTTTATAACTCTTTTAGCCTATAGCTAACAATTAAAAATAAGAGCCCTCTACAACGTCTAATAAGATAATAACTAAGAAAGACTCGAAGGATAGTTATATAATCTTCGAGTCCTTTTCTTTTAAGTCCTCCTATAAGTCTTTCTATAAGTCCTTTATAGCTAGTAGAGATAGATAATAATTCTACCTCCTATATAAAGCGAATAGTAGTAAATAAAGAGGCTAGGGGTTCTATTAATTTAAGTAGAGAAAGTAATAAAGAAAAGGATAATTACTTTATATCTTAGTAATTAAAAGATATATAAGTAATTACTAATAATTCTAATAATAAACTTCCTTATCCTAATAATTTTACTCGGTCTCGAATAAAAGAGACTACCCCCCCCTCGGCTAACCTATCCTAAATACTTAGACTTTATAGTTATAAATCTAAGAGTACTTAGTAATTAAACGACTTAATATACTTTCTAAGAGTATATAAAGTATGTTCGAAAGAGTTAGTTCTATTAAATACGTTAGAATAGGAACGTATTAGCTAGTATAGGATACGGGCGGCTAGTTAAGAACTTAACTAGGTATTAGGTAAAGGGGCTAGGAAATAGATTTTTTATAGTTTTCTAATTTAAATCTATTATATAAATATATTTTTTTTTATAATATAATTTATTATATCTTATTTTAT
Organism: Hymenoscyphus fraxineus; assembly: GCA_900184765.1. Taxonomy (NCBI): domain Eukaryota; kingdom Fungi; phylum Ascomycota; class Leotiomycetes; order Helotiales; family Helotiaceae; genus Hymenoscyphus; species Hymenoscyphus fraxineus. Next base: position 2,477,379 of record LT855421.1, read on the forward strand.
AAAATACTTATTATTTTAATTTAATACCCCTAGAGTAGAATATAATATATTTTATACTTCTTTTTTATATAATAGGTATATATAAGATATTAAAGTAAAATTAGATTTCTTATATTTTTTTAATCTTAATTATAGTTTTTATAAGTTATATATACTAAAAAAAAAGTTATAGCTTT
>LT855421.1:2501753-2544792 GCA_900184765.1 Hymenoscyphus fraxineus
ATGAGAATTAGGAAAGAAAAAACAAACCAGATTTCCTAATATCCTCTACACCCGGCTCGTTGCCTTTTTCATAATACACGTATTTCGCAACCACACCACGATAAATGATACTCATATACACCATATTCGCCGCCAACGCCTTCCTCAACTCATGTCTCGCCACAAACGGCCACAGAACCCAACTCACCACCACGGCCGCCACCACACCCACCGTAAACGCCACGCCTCTCGTCCACGCAATCTGCGCAACGGAAGGGAAACCCTCATCTGCTTTCGCAGCCAGAGACACGACGACAAAACTTATGCACCCCACGATCCCGGAGCGGGGGTGGGAGGATTGCGTGAAGCGGTAGATCATGGGGAGCATGTATACGGATGCAAAAGCAGCCATGACGAAGGGATTCCCGTTTTTGGCTCCGTATGCTAGGCCACCCCATACCGCGCCGAGGATCACGCATAGAGCCCGCGTGAAGAGATCTTGGATGTTGCCTCCTACGCGGGGATGCGACATGATCCATACCATAGCCACTGCCCACCAGGCCTCATTTCTATTCCACCAATGCTGCGTCTGTGGTAGCCATCCGGGAATGGCAAGTAAAGCGGTGACAACCACGACTTTGAGAGCGAATCGCATTTCGAAGCCTTGAAGACGGTGGAGGATCAACCATAGACGATAGCGGATTTTCCGTTTCTTGGGCGCGTTACGGTCTAGAGCTAGGTCTTCTTCTTCTTCGTATTTTCCTATGGTGTCGGAGCGGGAGAGGCCGAAGGATTCGCTTTTCTCGTCCGTGTTTGGAGAGGCTTTTTGGTGGGGGAGGGGTTTATAGACGTTTGCCATTCCTCGCATGGTACGGGCTAGTTGGGTTTGAGAGCGGAAGTAGAATCCTGCTGTTACGCCTCCGCGATCATGTCGGACTTGTGCATTGGTTCTTTGCATTCCTTTGGTAAATGGATAAGAGGGTGGATAGATTTTGGACTTTTGTTGCGATTGTTGCATTTCCATGACTTTGACGAGGAGGGCTTCGACTGTTCTGGCTGCTTGACGGATGGGATGGACGAATAGGAAGAGCTCGACGACTTCGGGATGGTCCGAGTAGGTTGGTGGTAAGGCCGGGTTGTCCATTAATGATTCCTCTGCTTCGTCGTATTTGATAATTCCTTTTCGGAGTTTCGTCAAAATTCCAATAAGGTCTGATGAGACAGTCACGGGTGGACCTAGCCATTGTCTATACCCAGACATCTCCATCAAAACAGCATCACATCTTTCGAATGCACTTTTCATTCGGGCAAGTAGTTTTGAGGTCGGCTGTGCAAGTTTGCCAGTTACCAATCTTACAGCTTTCTCTCCTGTATATGTTCTGATGACTGGAGGACGATTCCGATTCTTTTTGTTGAAATCGGCAAATGTTTCGCCCGTTGAGTAACCAGATGGACTGTGCATGTTAAAAACTTCCGAGCTACTTTCGGAGAACGGGCTATCGAGGTCATCTCCTCGAGGAGTTGGAGAAAGTGGAGTTGGAGTATAGAACCCTCTTGTAGGAGTATTGGCGCCTCTAGTAGGAGAACCAAAATCACTCCTCTCGAAATTGTCAAATAGCACCGTTTCCATCCTTAGCGAGAGTAGAGATCTGATAACGGCCTGCATCAGATTACGCAGCGCTGCAACATCCGACGGTGGGAACCGTGAGACTGAAAAATCCAAGGTAAGATCTCGATAAGCTTGTGAGAGATTGACGAATGTTAAAGCCAATTTACGATGAAGAGCAGTAGGGTTGGGATTGGGTAACACAAGACCATCTTGCATGACGCCTAACGCAGTGTGAAGCGACACGGCAAGTGGACGAGCTCCAGCATCTGGTAAAACTACGCAAGCAATTATGAGACAGATAGCTTGTCCTAATAACCAAGGGATTCCATAATCAAACAGCTTTCCCCAAGCGACGGCTTCTGAAGTATCTGCGAGACAGGTATAAATGACAGCAATACCAGCAGATAAGACGAGTTGATAAATTCGTACATAATATGAACGTAGTGCTGCATTTGTACCCATAAACAAGACGAGAAATGCAGCAAGAATACCTCCATAACCTCTACTGGCAACAGAAGTGGAATTTGATAGCCAAAGTGCAAAGGCTCCCCATCCTAATCCAGCTGCTGTCCCTAGACTAGTCTGAAAAGCACCGTCGAATTGAGCGCCTACTGTTCGGCCTGGGTGATTGATAATTGTTGATAGTACCATAATGTAACTATATCGACCCAACCATGTCTGAATCACAGGAATAAGGCATAAAACGTAGGCAATAAAAAATCCGAGGAATGATTTGGCCAATTTAATGCCAGAACGAGTGGTGGTTACCGCTCGTACCACGCTCTGAATATCACGCCATTGTCTGGGTAGAAAGTGCTTGGGAGAAAGAGGATGCTTCTTCTTGAACTCAGCAGGAAGAAGTTCCTCTGCATCTTCCAACAATTCGTCGCGATTCACTTTGGGTGGTTTTGAAAATGAACCATCAAAAAAGCCGTCTCGAGTTTCTTCTACTCCATAGGTTTCGAGATCCATGTTCAAATTTTGCAGCAAAGCCTGAAGATGACTATGGTTGATGCTAACTCTTGGAGACGTTGGACCGGATCCCGTGAAATTTCGTATGGACGATGCTCTTGAACGTCGAGGACTGTGATTAAAGGAGCCATAATAAATACTTGATGCCGAGGATTTGGTTCCAGGATTTAAAGCCTGGAGTCGGATATGTTTTGCAGCTTGGGCATCTGCTTTTTCTTCATGACGCCCTGTGCGGGTAAAGGTAAGACGTCGACGACGTTTGGTTTGAGCATCAAAATCATTGCTGACGGCGTTTGCTACCGAACTTGAACCCGAGGCGTGAGATCTTGGATCGGGTAGATGCGTTTGGGGAGAGGACAAGATTGGTCGGGTGTTGAATGTTTTGTCATCTCTAGGGCTAGTTGGGGTAATTGGGCTACTTGTAAAGGGGTCGTGAGACGCCATTGCATGTAGGGATTCGATGCCGTGGTTTCAATGGCCCTCCTAAGTGGTCATGTTGAGTAGACGCAGGGCAAGGCAACGCAACGCCACTCTGCCTGATTGTAACGGTGAAATGCTCTGTAACGTCTCAATTCGGAATTAATTACAGCGATGTCTTTTAGATGTGATGGTTGTGGATGCGAGCCGAGCGAGACCAAGACCGGGCTTGAGACAAATACAAATAGGTAGGTAATGACAGCGACTGTGAAGTGACTGGGAAGGGTGCTGTAATAGATGCAATTGAGATGAGACGACAAGGCAATAAAAAATGAGTGAAACTTCGAATGTACTGTACGGCTTTAGGGTTGGCTACAGTATTGGTATTGTAGGTACGAGGGGTACTGCACTGTATGTTAGGGTAGGCAGTTTAGCGCATTACCTTGTAGTAAGGCTCTCAGAAACCCCATTTCTTTGCTGCCCAAGATCTCGAGCTCAGGTTCTCCTGGACACTCTGTGCTCAACCCTTTCCTGGAATAGGTACAGCTTGTCTAATCGGGATCCGCTAAACCCCCCTCCCATCACCAATCACAGCAAGTCGGCTGTCGGCTTCATCGTCGGACCTCTCTCCACGTGCCGGCCACTCCTGGTCCGAGCTTCCGGTATCTCGTTTGGGGCCTTTTCTGCAGCGACTGGCTGGATGAGTCTGGATAAGTGTTTTATCGCTCCGAATGTGGCGAAGGGCCTGGCTAATTGCCCATTAATTTCGTGAAAAGTCACACACTCTATCGCGCGTCTGCTGCGTCTCCTGCATCTCCTGCATCTCCCTGAAAAAAAAAGTCTCTTGTGCTTTCCTTTCCAAGTACCTACCTACTCCTACCCTACCCTACCATACCCTAACCTAATCTACCCTGCCCTAGCCCTAAACCCGCTCGCGCTAGCGTATACTGATCCAAGCGCGACGGCCTTCCGGCTTTCCACCTCCTGAACCCAACATAAACCTCTTTTCTCTCCACAACACAACGCCTGATCGGGACCACTAAACTTCCCTGTCCAAGCCCACCAACCTAACCCAACCCACCTCATCCACCCCCCTTCGTTGCTCGACCTTGGTGTACTGCATCTACCCCCCACTCCGCCCCCAAACATGAAGGTCAAACAATCCAAGGCCACTTTGGTCGCCAAACCAATGGTCACGGCGAATACTCTCAAAGTGCCTCCTTTTCCGGATGATTCTGAAGAATCCGAGGTCAATAGTGACGCCCTGATCAACACCGATCTTCCACGTGTCAATGGAGTCAATCAAGTCAATGGCTTTGAGGCCGACGGCGGGATTGCGATTGAGTCTTCCGACGATGAGGATGATGAATCTGACAATCTGTCATTATTTGAAGATACTCTGGCTGAGATGGATGACCAACAGCTCTTTAATCACGATGGTGAGTGAACTATGAAACCTTTCAAGGTTGCATACACCAAGCGCTAATCACGCAATCATTAGGCTCCCAAACTTGCACCTACGAAGAGGCAATTGCTTTTCGTCAACAACTTCGATCAATAGGCCCTGAAGAATTCGTCAAGCTTAATATAGATGGTGGTCTCATTACTGCCAAAAAGCTTCTCACGGCTTTCAACATTCAACCTCCGGGCTTCCTCGAGGGCATGGATGATTGCGCTTATTATCGTCTTTTGGGTTTGGCCATCAGTCGGGAGTTATCCAAGCGGATCAAGCTTCCTCAGTTCAACACGATTGATGATGCAGTCGATCTAATTCTCAAGTCTCACAATATCATCGTGTTGACCGGTGCTGGTATTTCAACCTCGCTTGGCATACCTGATTTCAGATCCAAGGACACTGGTCTTTACTCCAAGCTGCAACATCTTGGTCTCAATGATCCGCAAGAGGTTTTTGACATTCACATTTTTAGAGAAGATCCCACTTACTTTTATACGGTCGCTCGCGATATCATTCCCTCAGGTGATCGGTTTACTCCGACTCACGCTTTCATTGCTCTCCTGCAACAAAAAGGAAAATTACTGACCAACTACTCTCAAAATATTGACAACATCGAAGCTATGGCTGGCATCCTTCCGGAAAAATTAGTCCAATGTCACGGATCATTCGCTACTGCTTCCTGTATCGAATGCAAGTACCAAGTTCCCGGTGAAGCCGTCTTCCCCGACATCAGAGCCGGTCGAATCCCCCGTTGCGATAAATGCATCGAAGGACTCCGTCGACTCAAAGCCCCCAACGCCATGAAGCGCAAACGTTCCGCCAACGGCGATAAGAAGAAGCGTCGTTTCGACAACGACTCCGACTCTGAGCCAGAGGAAGATTACGATATCCCCGCCGCGGGAGTTATGAAGCCAGATATCACCTTCTTCGGCGAACCACTACCTGATAAGTTCTCCGATCGCCTCACCGGTCACGACGTCGATAAAGTTGACTTAGTCATCGTTATTGGAACCTCACTCAAAGTCGCTCCTGTCTCTGAAGTCATTCCTTACTTGCCAGCTAGCATCCCGCAAATGTACATCTCCCGCGAACCAGTCTCGCATGTTAATTTTGACGTCGATATGCTGGGGGATTGTGATGTGGTCGTCGCCGAGTTGTGTAGACGTATGGGCTGGGAGTTGAAGCACGAGATGATTCCTGAGAATCAGGTGGTGGATATTCGATTGCAAGATGGGTTTACGAGTCGTCATGTTTTTACGGAGAAGAAGAGCTAGATTTTCCTTGCGACGTGTTGTGGCATTATGTTTTCGTGGCTCGGAGAGGAATGGAGGGATCTCTTGCAGATGTTCCTTTGCTGTCTTTCTTCCCATCCTCGACCTGGATTCCTTGAGCTTCCTTCCGTTGCCAGTCTTCTCCCGTCGATAAACCTCCATGCATGGACTTCCTTATTCCTTCAAGACGACCTTTTCCTTCCATCCGCATGATAAAATCCTACGTTTTTCCTATCATCCTTTCAGTCAGTCCACAGAGTTTTCGGTACCCTTTTTTTGTTTGTTTATTCCTGTCACGAAACGCGGGGTGTAGGCGTTCCGGAACCCACGAACTCAAATCCTTTCCTCAATCAATACTCGGGATGGAGGGATGGGTGGATGTATTTACTTTTTTTTTTTTGTTTTCTTAGATTTCCTCTCTCTTGTTTCTCTCCCGCTTTCTTTCTTTCTTTCTTTCTTTCTTTCTTCTTCTGTTCTTGCGTATAGTACAGTACAGTCGTTGTGATGGGCGTTAGATGAGAGTTTTCAGGACCTAGTTAGTTAGTTAGTTTGTTAGTTTTCGAATCCGTGCTTTTGGGGAGAGTAATAAGAGATTGGTTTTTGATTTTAGTACAGTAATTCTACGCGAACCTCTTTACGTTTATTGAAAGGTATAGTGAGTGAAAACCATATTGTATTACTTGAGGAGCATCTCTCTTCTTATATAGATCCATGAGATTAGGTAGTGGAGTCTACTGTTTTTGTGAAATGATACTTAGTAATGTTAATGTGATTTATATATATCATACTCGTATAGTTGTACTCTGGTAATAATTAACATCCTCATCCCCATCCCCATCCTCGACCCTGAGCCAGAGCCAGAGCTATATCTCCGTCGAGGTAGATGGATGGGTGGGTGGGTGAGTGGGTATACGTGAAAGAGGGAAGGTATTATCATAGCTACTTTCCCATACCTCATAATTATATAAACTTACTTCCGAATATCAGATCATAGTATACCTCATAGAATCTAAAACCTGATGAAAATCACTCCCAGCAGGTGTGCGGTAAGACTACATTATTGAAGAACTTTTCGAGGGTTATAGTACAGTTAGGTACCGTAGGTTTCGGGAGGTAGGAAGAGGGCTAGGTATAATAATATCTATATCAGAGTTACTTATTCAAATTTACAGCTTATATTAATAATATACTGATCTCCTCAAAGACCTTCAAGGAACATATAACTTACCTACAACAAGTGTCCGACTTGTTCTGTTCCGAGATTCCAACATTACAATCCCACGGTGCCCACCAAAGAAGTCGTGAACGTTTATCGGTTTTCCGTCCGTGCAGTTCGTTGATTCGGTTGCCCTGTCAACATCTCAAGATACGATTAACGTAATAACCTAAATCGCCTTTGCAGAAACGATAGGTTAATGAGAGAAAAGATGTACCTTGGTCTTACCGGATGGCTACGCTAATATATTATAAGCTATATAGTAAGTTCTAAGCTATTAAGGATAGAAGGACCACCCGGCCAAGGAAAAGGCAAATGCTGGGAAATCTATTGTTAAGGTTGAATCTAATGATAGCTAGCTACTGTTGCGTAACTCGAAGTCCCTGACACTGTTCCGATGTATCCACCATTATTTTTCTTGGTCAATAAATTCGATTTATTAACCAATTCGGCGCTAATATCGGCGTTTGTGAGCTAGCTGTTGGAGTTACTATTATCACTTATTTAAGTAAAAATAAAGCTATTACTACTATATTTGTTTATATATATACCTATCCTTTTCTAGCCTTTTCTCCTGCCCTGTGCCCTAGTTTAGTATTTGATTAACTCCTTTTTAAAGGACGAGATTTATTAATATCTAAATTCTCTATTCTACCCTTTACTCTACTTGATCGACGAATTATATCCTTAGTTTCTCTTGTAAATTACTTGTCTAATTTATCCTGTACTACTACCGCTTTAGCCTCCTGAGCCTCGAGTGTGTGCCGGGGGGTACGAGATAGTGTTTCCGCCAGGGGGGTGCCAGGGTAGGGACGGGGGGTATTAGTAATTAATTAAATATCGTATACTAACTTTCGCTTATATATATACAGTAAGGATACTAGGCTAATTAGGTGCGTCAAGTGTTAGCGATAGCTTTAAAAATTCGTTGGCGAGTGAGACAGCTAGCTCGTAAACGCCGAATATTAGCGCCGAATTGGTTAATAAGACGATATTATTAGTCAATAAAAATAATGGTAGATATAACGGAACAACACCCGGTCCGGTCGACCTAACCGGCTATGACACGGAAGGCGCCGACACTATAATGATCGAGATCAAGTATGAGGAATTGTATCATGAAAGAATGATCGGGTGGGATAACTGGAGAACGCGGTTTTATTATGTGGCTTTATCTGAATTATGTATATTTGAAATAATAGTATTGTCGAGGAAAGGGGTAGTGTCGAAATTAAAGTCTACTATGAATGGAGTTTAGGCGTATTTTTAATAGCTGGGATATACTTAGGGGAGTAAAAGGAAATAAAAATCGATAGGTGTTAGCTAGAGGTATGTTTGTCTATATTATGTATATTAGAAAGATAGGAAGTCACGACAATGCAGTGACGGCTGCGTAGAGAGTAGGGTTATTCAATATTGTAATGGTAAGAGATTTTCGGGAGGGGATTTTATAGGTGTGTATGGGTTGTTGTAGATGGTATTAAATGGGATATATACATGTACAGTACACGCGTTGAGTAATACTTACCGGGGTAGGAGATGGAAATAAGTGGTATCGTGGTTGTGTTGTAGGCGGAAGTGGGGGTTATTATTTAGATCTTTTTTATATCTGTTAGAAGACGTGAGTCTTACGATCTCTTCTTAGGGGTTTTATCTGAGTATGTAACCCTAAAACCTAAGTTAAATTACTATTAGGTAGGAAGTTACTATAGAACCTACCTACTCACGATAATCTTTGAAGGTAATCATTCTTTGTCTTACACACGTGCGCGAGTTGGAGTAGATACTACATATATTTCCTACCTAAAACTCAAACTCCCCTTCACTCGTCTATAATCTGTATATACCCCGGCCCCCCCGGCTTCCTTCCGTACCAACCGATCTTGGGTTCCACTTTTTGGAATTAAAGGATGTGGGGTCGACTAGATCTTTCATAGATTTGAAATTATAGGGGAATGGGGATGTGGGTGTGGAGGTCTGGTGAATATGGGATGGGAGGATGGATGAGTGGGATGGTTTGTTAGAAGGTAGGTAGAATGGAGGGGTAATACATGGGTTTTTTATTGAGGGTGTGTTGAGTATACGACGTTTATGTTAGAGGTATGGTTGTTAGGAAAGTAAGAAGAAAGTTAAGGAGGGTGTTGATTGGCTTATTGTTAGTAAAGGGAATATAAGAGGTATATATTACTATAGTAGTAAAAGTCTCGTGGTTGTATGTCGAAGTAAGTATAGTTAGATAAGTTCGTACGTATAGTACTTATAGATACTATTGTATGCTATGGACCAAGGAGCAGCTAGCGCAGAGCTAGCCAGTATCAATCATTCACTATTTTAAGCCGACGGGAGGATTTCGTTGATATATATTGAATAGTATTTCTTAGGTTTTGGTTACTACCAGCTCAACCGGTACTCTCAATCAGTCAGTCGGTTCAACGTGTGACAAAGCAGATTATGAACCCGATGGAATCACGTCGGTGCCATGTAGGATGAAGTGCCCCCATTTTGTCTTGTTAATAGAATTCCCCTCTCTATACTTTAATTCATTCTCAATAACTTCATCTGAACGTTTCCCATTCAGAAACGGAGTTGTTGTCGTAGAATAACCCACCCTCGATCGAAATCTAAATATTCACCATGTACTGTACTATAACATCTCTTAAAGACTCCAAGTCAATTCCTTACTTATGCATACTTCCGACAAAAGTATGAGAATTTGTAACCTCAAATTGGAATGTACGTCGGTTTCCGCCCAGAACCGCGTTTTTTTGTTGGAATTTGACGTCTGATGGATTCTTTCAAGACTATTATTTACACCTTATTTATTTATCTACGAGGTGAGGTGGGGAGGTTTTGGGGTTAGGAGGTGAGCTTTGGACAAAGGGCTTCTTAAACTAGAGTGGGAGATCATTGGTGATAGATTATATGTGAAATGAAGTATACGGAGCAGATGATAGGGGAGAGATCAAGGGAAGGGTATGTATCTGAGATTAAGATTCCAGGGCTGCAACAAAGGATCGTAGTGCCCAGAGGGGAGTAGGTTGTATTTGGGTAGCAGGGAAAAGACAAGATATGTGCTTTGCATTCATCGCCATTCTCTCTGTTACTCAGAAAGAAATACATCCGTAATCCTTTTCTCGTCTAAAGTTCAAGAAGAGTTTATGCGGCCACGATTATAATTACAGATTTTGGAAAATTACCACTGCGGTATCGGCGAGATTGATCGACCTTGGTCGATAATTTGGCAAACGTCAATTCTGCCATAAGAATGTCTTATTGTTACTTAGGTAAGTTGAGAATTATCTACCGCTGGTAAACTCCTTCAACTCCATCAATCATCACCAAGCGGCCACCCCTCATCATCCAAAAAGTCAAAATCCTTCATCTTCAAAGACGGAAGTCGAAGCACACCCTCGGCATCAACATGCTCATCACTCTTCCCCGAGAATCCCCCTTCCTTTTTGATCCTATCATAAACATCATTCTCCAGCCTCGAAGCGACAAGGGCAGCACTGGAAAAGGGCACCCTCCACTCCTTCCAAGACTCGATGACAGGCCAGTCGTCAAAGTTGAGACTCTCATCGACATCATCCGGAGTTTCTCGAGTCCAATGGTGAACTGAGACTGTTTTGTCACGTGTGGTCCTCTCATCGAGGACGACGAATGTGGATACAGCGATTGTTTCTTGATGTTCTTCAGGAAGGGTTTTGAGATAGGATTTCAGATCATCAATTGTAGACGTGAGGAAGCCGGATTCGAAGGGATCGAGTGGTCCAATAGTTTCTTCGTCAAATTCATCTTGTGAGGGATCTTGGATGAGAGACCAGTTGTTTCTCGTGTTTTCTGGTCGTTGAGATTCGACGACGAACTCTTTGATGAGCTGGCGAACAAGGATTAGTAATTTACAAAGTCATCTTTTTCTGAATGACACTTACCTCGAGTGGGATGTTGGCGGTGCAAAAGAATGGAATACTCGACATGGTCAGTTGAAATGATTTCCGGATGCGTATGACTATGAGCGGTGTTGTTTGGTGAAAGTGGTGTTAGGTTTTCAGAATACGGGAGTTATATATCTAATAGGTGGTGGCATGGGCGTTTGCGACCCCACCATAAGCGCTGATGTCACAGCCACAACTGCTTATGGGCTGCGAGTAGGATTCCGTAGGAAGGATAGCACAGCCGCAGATTGACGTGTGCCAGTCAAACAAAGAGAACATTTTACTGGCTGACGAAGGCATTAATTTCGACCCAGCAAATTTCATTTGATAAGGTGCTCCTGAGGGATTATCAAGGTTTACGTCGATCAAGATCGCGGGGTTATGCATATCCCCCGGTGCGGAAGCTTATCTACTCTACGTACTGATATTCACGGAACAGTTTACAGTACTTTAGAGACTATATTGAATTACTTCTGAAGACTTTGTTTCCATTCACTCAATCAAAAACTATGTAAGGTACCAATCCGCCAAAATACAAATGCGCCTCATTCCATGCTGTGCCACTCTAAAAAGGAAAACCGAAAATAAGGGAGGATCTAGCGTGTCACCATCACTAAGTCACTTAATCCTTTGCTGGGAGAGCATGGTAGCTGATTTTATCCGCTCCAACTATTTTGTTTCAGTCAGTTCATGAAATTTCGAAGGAGAGGAAGAGATGAGATCACTTACCTTGCCAAGTTCCTCCCTTGGTATCTTTGTTGTTGGAGCCATAGCAGCTTGAGTCTGTGGCAGCCATTTTCATCAAGTACTCGATGCACTTGTCTTTATCAGGAATGTGGTTGTCTTTACTCTTGTTATGGATTTCAACTGGGGATTGCTGTTAGACTCGCTCTTCGCTAATGTTATTATACTTTCGCTTACATTCAATGTGTCCAGCGACGAAGTTTTTGAGACCAACTCTACGGCCATTGCCTTCTAATTCAAATTGCCATGTTCGAGTACTGGAAAGAATTTTTCCGGGTGCAATGTTGAATGGATTGCCATCGTAATCAGCTGCAACACCATTACAGAACCCGGTCACGGTGTTTTGGTATCCCCTTTTGAACGCTGTTTAGTTAAACGTTTTAAGGAAAGATATTGGAAGTACATACCAGTACCATGTGCCTTCCTTTTGGAAGGGCCATATACCAGTAGAAGGTGATTGGGAATCTGCAATTGGGATCCAACCAGAAGTTCCTCCACAAGATGATACATGATCCGAAGAGCGAGCCTCAATATTGTCACGTTTATCGCTTCCGGAGGTAGCATCTGAGATTGTGACAGTGAAACCACCTTTGCTCTTGAAAGTTTGTGAGTTGCGTTTTTCGGTTTTCCCTGGTGCAGCGTCGTCGATGTTAACTACCATACCATCCTTGCCTTTGAATTGTTTCCGGGATTCAAGTTCTCCTGATGGGCGGGGAGCAGCAAGTACTGAAGCAGTTGAAGCTAGAAGGAGGAGAATTGAAGAATGCATAATGAAGAAATATTTGGATGAGAGAAAACTATATGCGTGAACTTTGAGATGAGTAGATTCTGTAAAATGTAAAGATGAGATTGATGACGAGGAATCAAATGAACAGCAGATATTCAGTTCTTTTAACTACTTGTGCCGATTCTGCATCCTCGATCAAAACACCACAATAAGAAATTTCTTTTCAATAATTAAAATTAGATTCTTATCACATCAGCATAGCCCTTTTCAAAAACGAAGGATTAAAGTCCTCATTCCCTATACACAATCTAACTTTCCATGTCATTACATCACTGATTCGATGAAACACAGTAAAGGATTATGAGGCACAAGATTCCTCCTTCATGTCCACCAAGTGACCTTTCAGCACATGCAGATGCGAGGCGTAAATAGGCGTAAATAAACATTTTACACCATACTGGTGACATCACTAGGCAGTGTTTCGTTTTAAGCTTAGTTGTTCGTCCTGTGTTGCGACTAGGGTGCGGTTCCTGGCGGTTATAGTGCTTATGGGGGATCGATTCGAGTATTTAGATCGGCGGTAACAATTACATAAGATTATTTTGGGCAACACTCTCAGCCTTCTGTCATCACACCATCTCGTGGAATATGCCTTGTTCAGAACTTTTGCGGATTCAAGAAAGAATTGATGATTGAATCCTTGAAATTTAAGCTGCGGTACAGTCAGAGTAGGATCTCTTTTCTTGAAGAGACCTTGATTTTGGTCGTTTCATGTTTCGTGAAGGATTTTGAAGAAGCTCTCTTCTGTGGTGGCACTGCTGCTCCATCAAAGTCATGAGCTTTCAGAGAGAAAGAATATGTATATACTCTCCCTAATTTCTATGGATTTCGCCTACCACTTCCAACATCACTCACTCCCTCTTTAGTTCTTCCTACCCTTTCACATCATATTTGTCTTTATCAAAGTTCTATTTCTTCCTTATTTTAGCTTTCAACATGCAACTCCTCCTACTCGTTCCATATGCTGCTATCTTAGCACTACAGCTTACTCCCATCAATGCAAACCCAGCCCCAAACGCAAAAGTCAATGCACTTGTCTCTCGAGCAGCAGGCACACGCAATGATCCTCATATCGTCGACATGCCATGTACCGATATGGAAGATGTATGTGAAGCAGATTGTATAGCAATTCTTTGCCACGGTAAAGATCCTGTCATGTTAGTGCATCCCCTATGAAATATGTAAAGATTTGAGACTAATCAAATAATAGGCAAAAGCTTGCTGGGACAGCAGATGCAAAGAAGAAGCAAAAGGAAGATAATTACAGAAAAAGCGGAGCATACTTTGTTCCATTCGATGAGCCTTTGGATATGCAAAAGAAGCGAGGCATTTCAGTTCCGAGCGGACTCATTCCAGGAGCACCGGTTTTCAATAGCGCGGAGGAAACAACATATGAGTCAACTCAGCAAGGTGGTACAGACTGCATTATCTTCCCGGTTCCTCGGGATCAGCAAACTCGTAAGTGTTGTTATTACTTCTACTCCTAGAAATTTCTAATGAATATATTGTATAGTCCAAGGAGGCAATATGCGAAACCAGTTTGGTCGTGTTGATGAGGCACTCAGAAATATACCCGATGGACAGTTCTTTAAGCAAAGATTCTCTTTCTTGAACTCGGATACGTAAGATCATCAATATTTCGTGTTGCAAACTACTCGTACTAAACATGCAAACAGACCACATTGCTTGGCTCTTCAACAAACCCCACCAGATACTTCGATTTGCCACAAGGAGAAGAAGAACAAGTGGGGATTCGACATGAAGAAGTTTGCTTTCGTAATGGATCAAGTTGCTAAGAATCCACGAACTTTTACCAACTTGTTTGGTGGATATAAGCGCAAGAGAAGCGATGGTACATATGAACCAATTGAGGAGGCCCAAGAGGTTCACGATGAGTAGGATACTGTAGAATGATGCACACATGTTGTATACCTGGGTTGGATATATGGAGTTACTGTGTTTACATTTTTTTTCTCGGCTAGAAAGGAGTTAGGCCATTGAGTTTCCACAATGCATCAAGTTCCAAGGGTTATGTTATTGTTCTCACGATTGACTATGTATCCACCATCACCGTAATGTCGAATTTTGCGAGCATTGTCCAAACGAAAGTAATTTATATAAGCCCATAAGATTAATTTACTAAGAATAAGTAAAGCGTACAATAGCTATGACAAAATGGGAAGTAAAAGTGTTCCCTGCTTAGAGAGGGGCTGATCAAGGATAAGATAATGTCTTAACGGTATAAAGCTTACTTAATAATAGGTGAGAGAGCTCGAGTTTATGTAGGCTGGCTCCTTGTGGACAAGAAAAGTGGTAGAGGTACATTTTTTAACTGTTAGCGTAAGTTAATACAAAGTACTTAAATGTTCAAAATATATAGAATAATTATCTTTGTTTATTATCCTATTGTTTTAGATAAATCATTTTAATTATTATAAATGAATAATATAATGTTAGTTTCTAATCCAGTTAGGCTAAGATAAAAGAGGTCATTACTAATTCTCTTGTTTACCTAAAGGCTAGTGTACTAGAGATTAAGCGAGTGACCGTAGACCAGTGCGCTCACGTGATACCACCTGATAAGAGGAAAACAGCAACTCTGTTCAAACCTAAAAGGGGTCGTAGTAGAGAGAAATGCTAAGCGAGAAAGGTAATGTGAGGTAATTAATAAATATATAACACGGCGATTATTTTATAAATCTCTATATTATTGAAATACCCTATACTTACTAAGACCACGTAAATCATACTTTCTAGATTCTACAAAAACAAGCTTGGTAGCTTAGCGAGCTATCCTCTTGTACTAATTTATTACACATTAACCCCCATTCCAAGAAAGTCGGAGTCCTAAGTAAATTGACCATGAATTACTTAGTAGGTTATATATTTGGTTATATAAGTCTAGATAGCTTTTATGGAAGGGCATATCGGGAAACAACTGTAAACAGAGAATCAAATGTTAAAAGCTAGGCTATTAGTAAAGCAAATTTCTTAGTTGTATGTACTATATATATTACTGCCAAGGTCGAGAAGTATAGAACCCTATCTAGATTTTAGTAATAATACTCGATTCTCTACGAAAACATTAGGCCTAAGATAAAGATTTACTTCTCTATAAACTTTGTGTCTAACCTTATTAGTGATTAACGTACTCTATTAAAAGTATTTTGTATTATTGATTCCTGTTTTATTAGTAGTTACTTATTTAATAAAGTTTAACGTAGCTAAGTAAATAAATAGAACAGGGTTAGGATTACTATATATTAACCTTGCTAAATCTTCGCATATAACATAAATAGAATTCAAAACTTGAAGCTCTATAGCAACCAACTATTATAAAAGTGACTCTTGGCCTCAAATCCCTGTCAAATAGCTGTTCTGTCAAATACTCTAGTCGTCTCATCCTTCATATGACCCAAAAACGTGCTTACTATCCTCGCCATACCCCGGCCAGTCTTCTATACCAATGTTCCTCTTTGTGACAGCTCCAAACACGTGTTTACTATTATTACCGTACCCGGGCCAATCATTGTAATGGTATGATGAATTATGAGTTCAGGAACTGAGTGTCCTTCGGTAGCGACAATGTTTTTAATGTCTTGATCTGATATGTAGAGCTAATTCACTTTATTCCTGGAAGTTAAAGGAATATACCCTTTGGCTGTTTTACAGCTCTTTGCACTAGGATCCCAAGTATATATATGCCTTATGATGCGTTGCTTCTGTTGATTTTGGACTTTTATGATTCATTCGTTCCCCATGTTAGGCTTCAATAATTCCCACTTACCAAGTTAAAAATATTTGAATGGCAAAACTTCATCCTTGTACGTGTTCAGCTAACCCAGGCTTTTCATTACATGCGGTGCCGCGGTGGATCAATGGGGAGTTTCTGTGCCTAATGACCACGGGTCTGTGCCTGCCAGATACCCGGAACAACATCCATAAACGCCGTCACCATACATGTCCTTGAAATCATTGGGGCAAAAAGGGGGCTGTGAATAGGCATTCATATGCGGGGATGTTGGTCCGTCCATTCTAGGACTAGCGTACTTTATGACACCAACCAACATCACTCGAACAACTGGAATCTGCCCTCACTTTTTCTGTAAAACGTCTTCGCT
Organism: Hymenoscyphus fraxineus; assembly: GCA_900184765.1. Taxonomy (NCBI): domain Eukaryota; kingdom Fungi; phylum Ascomycota; class Leotiomycetes; order Helotiales; family Helotiaceae; genus Hymenoscyphus; species Hymenoscyphus fraxineus. The sequence continues at coordinate 2,518,261 of LT855421.1, forward strand.
TCTTATTTATTTCTTGACATTAAATCTACAGAAAATAATTAGGGCACCCGAAGATGCTCATTCCAGCCATAGAGAACGCAGTGAAGGCGTTGCCGTTGTTCACAGCGCTGCAGAAACCAATTTTCAACGCAGGATATACCCACGATTCATTCTCTGTCAAAGATGAAATCCCGGACGGACCTTTTAGTCTTTGTGAAGTTTCCCGCCCAACAGATCTTCTTGCTATTACTTCCGTATCGCTAAGCAAACGACCTATTTATATGTATGTTGCATGACGCTTTATTCGCATCATTTGACTCCAGTTTGAGGGTACTCGCTGACACTTGGTAGTGATGATCTCGCTTCCGTCAATTTCTACGGCGAATTCCAGGAGTCTTTCAAAGGAAATGGAACCATCGAACTCACCGTTAACTGTGGCTCTCACTGTGAGGAATACGGATATCCGAAAGGCACTCCTGGAGCTAGTACCAGCTTCACCTTCTGTGATATGAGCGAGATTGAGCAGCCTTTGCAAGGCCGGAAAGCAACTTGTCCGCCTGAGAAAGGCCCCACTATAATTACGTCGTTGGTCTATGTTCTTCCTATGTTTTTGAGAGCCCCTGTAAGTACAATGATCGCCGTTCCACTCGATTCTGATGCCTATATGTACGTTGATGGCAGCTAATAGATAAGGGTTACTACAATTTCACATTTGATGCAAAGACCGACGAGGGCGAGAGGATTTATTGTTTGCAAACAGAGGTCTGCCTACGATGGGAAGATGAGAAGAAGAACCAACTCTACCCACCGAGTTCATGGAGGGATTGTAAGTGGCCAAGATGAGGGGTAGAGGTCGTCTTGCAGGACAATAGACCTGTCGGGTCTCAAATTTGTATTCAGTTGTAAAGAGCTGCAGTGAATCAGATGGAACTATTGAATCATAAGAAGTGGTACACAAGTTTTTCTCTCTTAGTATTTGATAATCTTTATAAGATTGGCCTACTTTCAAATAGAAATAAGTGTCGTTAGTGCAAACAACCGATTGTCTTTATAGAGGGACATGTTTTCATACCATACTTCTTCTATTATAACTGCAACCCATTGCGTAGAAACTTTTGCATGAAGCAAAGGTCTAAAACATCGGTTCTTTTCATCTATCCATAATGCCAGGAGGAAAAGAGGTTCCTTGATGTGTTATCTTGGCCCTTAGAATTCCAGATATGAAGACCCTCCAAGATTCTTTTTGGTACAGTGGCCGAGCTCCAACTTAAACAATCAAAGTGTCAGTAAAAAGTGTGAATACATGGAAATCCGAAAGAAATCCATGATCTCTCATCTTCTTTCAGAAGGTTTCACAGTAGAGACTGTTGGGAACTAATCTATAGTTACTCCCTTGCGTTTGTAAGTTATAGGGGGAAATATTGTTCTGGAAATAAGAAGCTTTGATTACTTCCTAGAAAGAAACATCAAGTTCCCCGAAAGCTGGTCTAGAGTTCCCCTTAAGCTTTAGTCAGTATTCCCTTAACCCTATGAAGGAGCTGCTGGCAGTTTAAAACGAACCCCACTCAATGTCACAATTATACTCAATAAAATTCCTTGCAAAGAATGGACTCGTCGTTACACAGGCATCACTTAACATTTGAGCACCCTGAATCTTCGTACAGGCAGTCTACATACTGCTTTAGACACAATGATCTGTACCATGGCCAGCAAAGAAAAGAGTCCCGATTCCACGCTCCTGCAAAGCTTCTTTTATGCCCCCTTGGTACCCGTCCCTGCACAAAATCCAGATAAATGATTTTTGTAAATTCAAATATATTAAGGCTGCGCANAAGTTGTTATCAAGCTCTAATTCGTAGCCTCGAACAATTCTTGGGGGCATGTCTTCCAAATCTTGCTCTGTTAGGCCTCAGCCAAGCCATACGATGGGAACATCAGCTTTTTGACAAGCTGGGGTGACTTTATTAAAAAGCTTTTCCGTGAGTCAACACCGCGCTTTAGTTGGATGACCAAGAATAGGAGACATGAAGTACTTTTCCATGTCAACCACTTCGAGGATAGTCTTGGAGGAGTCTATTGTAGCTTGCTCTTTTGTTGTCGCCAAGGTGACTCATGGCAATATTGATGAAGATGTCGGCGTGTACAGGTGCGTGAGATCAATCCAGACATTCTTCTCGCCCCCCAAGACTTTGTTTTCATCAGGGGTCATTTTGGCGGGAGTTGTGTAAAGGTAGTTCTAGAGTACTGTGGTAAGAAAGATGAGGATTATATGTTCAAGAGAAAGTTCCGTTGGAACCACAGGCCACAGCCACGTCATATGATTGAATCGCAGGCAAGTGGTAGCAGGTGAATTGGGGGGTCCAGCTTAATCAAGTATAGAAAGAGCAGCAATTCAATTGAGATGGGGGGGCTGTGTAATCAATACAGTCGCGTGCCAGTTTGATATCAACCTGAATATCGCTGCGTCTCCATATTCAATAGGAGCTTTGTAGGATTTTTACTAAAAAAGCCTTTATTATCGAATACTGAGCATGATATACAGTATATGAAAGACCCTTTGCTGAATGAACCTTGAAACCCCGGAAACTGAACGGCTAGGCATTTCTCTGCTTTATGTATCATATGGTAAACCATGATGGAAAATAATAAGTAGGTGCAGTAGTTTGGGGCTCGTTCCAAGAGTCTCTCGCCTATTTTCGAAAGCCTTGCGGTGAACAATGTTTTCGTGGTTATCTTGGAAGCAGAGATTACCTTTTCAAGTTTTGATGTTTGGCGCTACTATAATACTCTAATGATTATTGTAATCTTCTACGCATATATCGGTCTAAGTCTTACTCTAACTACAATTTGTATACAAAACTCAACAAGCATACGCAGAAACCATGGAAAAATCCATTTCGACGGACCAGCTGTCCATCTTCCAAGGAAGTAGCTTATCGAGACCAATACACAAGCAACTTCGTCCAGTTACCATCCTTCAGTTCCTCTATGGCAAAAGGGCCAACAGGCATACGCACTATTTTACGATAAAGACTCTGGGCTTCCATGAGCAGTTCTTGAGCTTGGCAATCGTTTTTCTCAGTCTTGAGAATACATCCCTTTTTCCATAATGCACGAGCTAGTTGCGCTTTTGTATGGGTTCCTGAACTGAATGCTTTGATGGCTGCAGTGAGATTCTGCCTGTGTGATTTTGTGTAAGCTTCGTGATTTCACTCAGGGATTAGAGATTCAAAAGCTTACAGAGCTTTAATCTTGTCTTTTTGCTGCCAATAATCTACACCAAGACTGTAGAATGCGTCTCCAGTGAAGTGGTGCTTTTCACCAAGTGTTGATCGCAAGTTATTGAGTGAGCGCTGGTGATACTCGAGGCCTTCTGAGAATCTTTCTTGGGCGTTACGGATGTTTCCCATTGCGCGCCAGATGTGACCAGATCTATTTTCGTCAAAAGAATGAACAAACTCTTGTGTGACCAGAAAGCTTACTCTTGAGTAGTCAGGTCATCCTTACCCAATTCTTCCTCGTGTTCTTTGAGAACCGGCATAAGTACCTTTTCGCCCTCATCAGGACTATTCAGCAACGTGTACGCGTATGCTAGTGATATCGATGGCCATGTGAATCTGGGCGCGTCCTTGACCTCTCTGTAGATATATATACTCGCTTGCCAGTGTTTGATTGCCTCTCCTATTTGGCCGGTATGCGCATAATTGATACCAAGCTGGTGATACCCACCGGCTAGCAATGAAACTTCCCAGGGAAGTTTGTATGATTTGACGCTTCGCGACTTCATAACATGAGTCCAAGTGCTGGCATTAACCAATCCATCTGAAGATCCGGTAAAAACGGCTGCGAGAGCTAGATGATGGTATGCCTCGACAAGCCAGAAGATCGTTTTTTCCTTATCACAGCAATCACCACCTACAAGCGCTTTATCCAGAATAAATAGAGCTAGACGAGCAAAATATTCTGTATGTTTGAATAGACCCCTCTCTGAAGCATACCTAAGACCCACTTGTTATTAAGAACTTGTAGTAATTTCAACCAGCTGTAACTCACCGAGCGTAACCACTGAAAAGACATCCGCTCTCCGGAGTCCGTGAAATCTTGCCTGACCGTATGTCGTCTTCGCACAGCTCTCTAATCCTGAAAATATGTGCTATGAGCTTTTCGGCCTTGGGATCGGATTCAACTCGGTCACATGTCAAACGAGTGGCATAAGGCCATATATCTGAAAGCAGCCTCGTTGTGGCTCCAAAAGCACGACTCAGTCCGTCATAGCTCTCCTTTAATGTTTGTCTCACTGCGCTTTGTACAAATCGTCGAATTTGGATTTCACTTTTTTCCGAGTTCCGTGAGATTAAGTTTGAGTTGACCAGTTCATCGCGAGCCTTAAAGTAGTCGATGGCTTCGACTGGGTAATTACCGTTGGTTTGCTAATACTCGGGTTCACGTAGTAGGAGTGGTGGGATATATTATTTGGTTCAAACAGCCCCTGGGGCACTTGTGAGGCTATTTGTACCCTAGCAAGTGGAGCCCAGGCTGCCTAGCGCTCTATTCAGGCCTATCTCTCTATCTAAATCTGGTAGCTAGCTTAGGGATGGTAAAGGGTAAATAAGAAATAGCGTATAATAACAATTAGTAGTTTTGTTATTGTTGTAGACAAGTGATCGAATAGATTAAACGATCGAATAGATCAAACGATATATACAAGCTTGCTTAGTTACCCTCGATACGTAAAACACCTCCTTTGCTAATACTCGGGTTTACGTAGTAGGAGTAGTAGGATATATTATTTAGTTTAAACAGCCCCTAAGGCACTTGTAAGGCTATTTGTACCCTAGTAAGTAGAGCCTAGGCTACTAGACAAAGGCTATGCCCAAATAATATACGTAATTTATATATAGAGATTAGGTTATAGCTTATAGTAGTAGCAGTTATATTTGTATATAAGTTTGTAGTACGAGTTTATAGTAATTAAAAGTTTATATTAAGTGATTTATATAAGAGTTTATATTAAAAGTTTATATTAAGTAATTTGTATAAGAGTTTATATTAAAAGTTTATATTAAGTAATTTATATATATATTTAAAGATTAAATTAAGCTTATTATTATAGAATCATTAGTACTAATTTGTATTATTACTAACTGCTTATTATAGAATTGCTAGTATTATACTAGTAAGGAACCTCCTACTTAATATAAATTTGTCCTTAATCGATACGTTAATATATCCTAAACAAGTATCCGAAGTCTACCTTCTAAGACGTTATATTTACTTGTATAATATACTATTCCTATTTACTTATATTACAACTCCTCGACAATAACTATAACTACTAAATTTATACTAATTCAAGTATCTAAGTATTTTTAACCTCCTCCTTAATTCGTCTACTATCGCGAGTTTTATAAAAGGCGTATTTATACCCCGGCTTAATCTTTAGAATAGTAGTATATTATAGGCTTGTTTATTAAGTGTAAATAGTTGTCTTAAGGCCTTTATAGCGTAAGTTAAATCGTCCTCCGCTACTACTATAATATCTACTCTACTATTCGAATAGTCCGTTTTACTTATCTTTAGCTATATTAATATAAAGGAGTTATCTTCTGTAAAAGTAACGTTAGATCTTATTACTTTCTCTCTTTCGAACTTCTCCTTATCCTTAAAATCCTCCGCTATATATATAAGCTCTCCTAAATAAAAGAATCCTTTATATACTAGCTTTAAAAACACTATAAAATTAAGATTGTTTTATATTATATCCTTACTACTTCTTTTAGCCTCCTTATCTTATTATTCTACTATAATTACTTTAAGAATATTATAGGTTATTAGTTCTGCCTAGCGCTTCTTGTCTTCGATATTTATACGTTTTACTCCTACTACTATACGCTTAATTATCTTATTCTCGAATACCTTTAGATCTAGTATCCTATTAATATAAACCGAACAAATATATAATATCTATTATTATAGACTATCGCCTTTTAACTTGCCCTCGAACCTACCTAAACCTCCTACTATATAAAGTACTAGATAATTTACTAGTAGAACAACTTATACTAGGTATAGCTATACTCTATTACTTTTACAGAAGAATTTGTACGCCCTTTAACCTGATTCGTAGACCTTTCGAGTCCCTAGTACTAATCTATACTATATATATTTTACTACGAAATTTAAGAGGACTAAAAAGATTATACTTCGCTATTATAGGGGTAGTTCCGCGTAATTATACTTAACAACTAAGAGTATATATTAGTAATTAAAACTCTATTAAATCTTAAAAGTACGTCGGCTAATATATTTTCCGCTCTTAGTAGCTAGTATACTATAATCTCGATATTATACTTTACTACTATAAGGAGTATTCGACATAATAACGTATTTACTAGGCTTTTTAATAATTATTTATTAAAACCTATAAATACTATAGTATTATTCGTATAAATATAGACTCTTTTAGTTAACTAGGATTAAGCCTACTATTCGAACGCTTCCTTAATTACTTCTATTTCGGCGATATTTATATTAAATACGTTATTACTCCCTCTACGATTTATTAACTTTACAAATACTATATATTATTAGATCTCTAAAGTTTAATCTCTTTAATCTACTAGTTTATTTAAATAGAAACTGCCTATACCTTAAATTAAAGTATCTATAAATAGTTAAACCTCTACCCTATCTTTTATAAAGAAAGTAATACTATTAAAGTCTTAAACCGCCTTATACTACTACTCGATATCCTAATAAGCCTCGAGTAGTATTTGCTTAGCCTAGTACTTTATTACTATTTATAGAAAAGAAGTAACGTAGCTCTAAAGGTTTCTATAGAATACCTAGCTAAGCTAAATTACCGGAGTATAAAAGGTAAGAAACCCTACTAACTTTCTTGTATTTTATAGCGAAAGTAAGTTACCTACTAGTATATTTATAGTTAATCGTAGTACCTTTACTACTTTATCTTATAAGATACTTAGCGTAAATTCTATAGTATTAACTATATAACCTAGGACCTTAACTTAAGTACCTTTTATATTCTTTTACTTCTTTTAAGGTATACTAAGTACTATTATAAATCTATTGTAATCGTCTTTAAATTTAAGTATTTACTCTTATATTAGTCCTAGTTAAAGGATTACTATAAAGTTATCTAGATAATAGATTATATCCTTCTACTTTAAATACAATTATAATATTTAATAAATTACCTTTATAAACAGATTAAAAATAAAAGGAGAAGTATAAAGTCTAAATATTAGATAGTTCTCTTAGTAGAATTAGTTATTCTATTTAAATCTAAATATCTATCGAACCTTATATATAAGTAGTATATTCCTAAAAGCGTCTACTATATCGCGCTTTATAATTAGAGCTCCCTAGCCTTTATATAGAATTATTATAATAATTTAGCGTATTAACAAGTACTTTAGGTATACTACTTCTATATTAATCCTATTGTTTACTAAGTCTATTATAGAGAATAATAAATCGTAGATTCTTCGAAGCGTACTATCTCTTTTTAGTACTAGACCTAGTAGTAAGGATATAAACCTTTTAGGTAGTAGAAGTTAAACTTTTGAAATTTATTATAATTAGAGATCTTTTTAAATACCTTCTTCTATTACTCCTTAATTAAGTTAAGCTAATTTATAATTCGCAGATATTAGTTATCTTTCTTATCCTTTGTATCCTATAAGAGTACTAAATCGAAGTATTAATAAAACATAAAACCTTAGTAGCCCTAGATATTAAGCTAATAACTCCTTCTATATATTAATCCTAAAAAGTAATAGCGAGTTAGATAATAGTTCGGCTAATCTATTATAATATTAAAATAAAGGAACAGTATTAGGTTATATAGGTGTAGGATAGTAAGAGTAACTTTATATAAATATTTCGAGTAATTTATCTAATTATATATTAGATACCCCCTCTCCTATACTAAACCTTCATTCAGTTTTAGGCTTGTCTATTACCTTTTCCTTTCTTTTAAAGTTTAAGGACCTACTACTAGTATTCGAATTATTAACCTTATATTCCTTTATACTATAATTCCTACTATATAATATATATATATAATAGCGTTTATACTAGGCCGTAGTACAAGTAAAATTATTAAAGTTTTAACAAATTTGTATAATATTGTTCGGTTCCTTATAATATCCTTACTTCTTAACTCTTCTACTTTATCCACCTATACCTATTCTACTACTATATTAACTTACTAACTTTAGGAAAGGACAATAGTATTATATAATCTATCTTTCTAGAAGAACCTACTTATTATAGTTGTACAGGTTATTTTAAAACTTTTATTCCTTATAGAATTAGATTACTATTAGTAGGATTCCTTTTAGCTAATTATATATCTTTACTAGCCTTAAAACCTTGTTATAGAATATTATATATACTTGGTTTAATAGTAGATATTTGTCCCTAAAAAAGACATTAATAATTAATATATATTACCTAAAACCTTCGCTCTAAATCGCGGATATACTTCTGTAATCCTTTAATTTACTCTTGACCTTAATACTCTTTATCTTTCTATTGTCGAATACTATATTATAATCTCTCTCGTTATTATTAAAATCCGCCGTAAAAGTTAATTTATATACGTTAATTAGGTCGAACTTCTCTAGTATAATATCGACTATATACTTCTAGTTAATACCTTAGAATTATAGTAGAAGTAGCCTTTGCTTGTCTAATAGCTTACCTTTGTTATTATTATCTACTACCTAAGTTCCGCCTAGTCCTTATACTTAGACCGGTCCTGCCCTAGTACTACTTGCTCTACCCTGGCTACTTACTAACGCCGTAATCTTTACCTAAGACTCTTGTCTTAACAGATCTATCCTAAGGTTATGTTCCTCTACTTGTAATTACTCCTCTAGTAATAATTATCCCTGAACCACCTGTCCGATTAGTAGCAATTGTACGCCATGTTATAGATTAACCACTCCAGGACCTTATTAAGGGTTTACCGTACCCGAGCCCGTTTATAGTAGTAGAAGTAACATTTTACTAGATTATTATATTAAATCTTTTTAATAAGAGTGATTATTTTAACAAAAGGACCAGCCTTTAAATAAGAAACAGCGTACAACAACAATCAGTGGTTTTGTTGTTGTTGTAGACAAGTGATCGAATGGATCAAACGATCGAATAGATCAAACGATATATGCAAGCTTGCTTAGTCACCCTCGATACGCAAAACACCTCCAATAAAAGCGGAGGTTCCTAGCGCCTTCGGTTAGCAACTCCTCTGGTATCCTGTCAGGATCGAGAAGTGATAACACATTCAAGAGACTTTTTGCTGGTTTTGAGAGTTGCCGAGCTCTTGAGGTTACCCATCTCATGCAAGTGGTGTCGATTAAGTCCTGAATGTTTTTGTAACTCTTATTCCCGACTTTGACATTAAGAAGTGTAGAGATGGATTCAAAGATAAGAGATTTCTTGATTCTTGACTTTCCGTCTGACCACTTCTGACATTAGCACTATTCAGAACCTAGACCAATCGTGCTTACAAATAGCCGCTTTCCCTTTGGCAAGGGCAAGCTATCTCCAATTTCCTCTAAGTGTAAGGTACGTATAGGTATGCGTAGTTGAAGTTCATTAAACTCCTGACAAGTTCTGGCAACGAGCTCGCAATCAGAGGAATCCAGGTGCAATATCTCGAGATCTGGTCTATTGCTTCTTATATTCTTTTCGTCTTCGTCCCACATTTCATCGTCTTCGTACCACATTTCATACTCGTTATACCTAGTCGCATAAGGTGTTTCCAGAAAGACGATCCCAGATGTCACTTCTTCATGGTTTCGGTCCAATTTGAAGTCCAATGTTAACATCTAGGTGGTTATTAGTACTGAATTAGCTTCAGGAATGAAATCTGTGGCATACCTTTTTTACAATCAAACATCCATCGCCTTGGCAAATGAAAACCAGTCGTCTTCTCTGGCTCTGTGATAAAGTTAGACCGGTACCTTCTTATTTGATCATTGTCACTCGTGCTTAGAGTGTTCTCACCTCGGATCCCGCGCAAATGTCATAAAGTGCCGTTCTCAAGTATTCACTTTGAGAGTTGAGTTGGTACCCAAGCTCGCGGCTACCTGTTGCTGCGTGACAATTGAACAGAAATACTCTTGTATCAACTTCTGTCGAAGCGATGATGGACTTAATCCAAGGATATTTGGTTTCGTGTTCGTCGGGTTGACAGTCAGGAAAGGTTCCAGGTACAATGATTATGCTGTGGGAATGAGTGTATAATCTCAGGTGATATAGTAAGGCTTTATGCTTACTCCATGCTTTGTTCAGAGGTGGTAAATCTCTGGGCGTGGTAAAGCGGGACCAGCTCGCCATTCTCCTGCGACATTTTGGATGTTGCCACAGTTTTCAAACCGTAATAAAAGTTCAAGAGCTCTCCAAAGCTTACTTTAAGAGGAACAAGTCGTATTCGAGGATGTGAAGTTTGTCAAGACAGAACAGAAAGGTGGAAAGTAGATGTTGGTTGTAGGATAAGTTTGAGCTGGAGCAGATTTGATTTGAGACTTTATAGTATTCTAGAATGAGTAACAAGCCTCAAACCATTCATGGAAATTTGGTCGTCTGTAATTTTATTATTGCTTCCAGGCATAAGCGTTTCCTTAATCATTCAGCTCTTATATACGTGCAGTACCTTACCACGTGTAACCTCCAGATTCCAGAAGTAGTGTGTGAATCATTTGGTCCAACACCGTACATAGCTTTTTGTGTCACCGTGACTTTCATAATTCATCCATTGGACGACCAGAGCCAGTAAAGCCTTTCGTCTTATATAGATGTTAGGGTGTTGAAGTTTGGGGTGCTAAGTCCAGGGAAGTAAGTATGACTAACTCGTTAAGAAAATAAGAAAATTGTAGAGGAAGTCCATTGTCTGTGGAAGCTTGTGAAACACCAAGCACATCATTATTCTTGTGCTTTATTTACCAACTAAACATTGGCGTACTGTATTTAGCACCAGCAGATCCTTGCACATGCACGTACTTTGCTTGGTCTTATTTTATTAATTCAAAATATGCTATACTGCTCTCAGAGTGTACCTATAGGATAAGTATCTCAAGCCTCTACTAATCTAGTTCCGCCAACCTCCATGCTCCCTTTGCACCCTCAAGAGAACGTAACCTCATCTATAACATTCTGGTATAATTAGCTTTCTCTCCTTCTAGTGGTACTTATTGAAAGGTGTCAATGTTAAACTCACCTGAATCTATAACAGGTTGAGCAAATCAATAAGGCGGCTGAAACCGCAAAACAAACTTAGAAAATATGAACAGTCTTGATATTGTTATCAGAAAACACGTTTGGCGCCTTCACATTATCCACATCCTTCAATCTCAAGTGGAACACCCCAATCCGAACGAACTCATTCACTAGATACGATACGTTTGGATTACTATTATGCCGCGATGCCAAAATAAGACCGTATTTACGAGTGATCTGTAAACAATATAGTTGGCTTCCCAGTGGCGGTGTGAAGGTATCGAAGATACAATGCGAAATATCGTCACCACCTGTCTGACAATTTGCGTTCCAACAAAGCTGTGGTTGGTACGGCCAGCTAGGAAGAACATGACCTCGAAAAGCCACCTTGAATGGCCCCTCAATTATGAGGCTACCAGAGGTAACCTGTCCATATTCATCCGGTCCAGTCGTCTTTGTCTCAATGTCCACTACATTTGCAGCTACCGGCTCAGAAGGTAGTACTCGGCAGAAGAAACTGGAGATGCGACCGTCCACCGAGGCCCAAGACCAAGAAGGAGCGCGATATTCTAGCGATGGAATTGCTGGATAAGCTAATTCTTGGCCAGGCTCCGAGAAATCTTCTTCGTCGTATGGAGACCATAGAAGGCTGTGTGGGAGACTCTTGCCCCACAGTCCAGCAAAGTATTTATCCTTGAGGAAGGTGCCGACGACCTTTGCGATACCTGATATTGCCACAAGTTTATCGCGCGGAGAGGTGAGATCTCGATTGGTGTAATCAGTCAAAACGGCGTACCAGGATTGCAGTGCAGTCTGCAGCATACCGAAGTCATTTGATAGCTCTCCTTGGAAAGAAGCCGGGAATGCGTTCCTGTATTCTCTCGCAACCGCCGGAACTGTCTCGCGACTTTCGCGAAGGCCATGCCTCAAGCATGTAAAGGACATTTGCAATCGATCAAAAGTGAGTAAACGGTGACTGAGTGTAGATTCTTGGAAGCACCAAGCCCGATAAGCGAGGTAGTTTACGTTATCCGTCTTTGTAGTCGCATCTTTCTTATGATTACGATCGATTGGAAAGTCGAAATATACCGAAGCCTGATAAGGATTACTATACTCTGACCACTCATAGGTCGGTCTGTCCGTCAACTCGAATGGCCTGGATGCTGGTACCCAGTCACGTTCTCCAAGAAATCCACCTAGACAATTGCTTGTTGCTGCAGCGGCAATCGTAACATAGGCATTCTTGTAGATTACGGGCATTTGAGAAGATTGCTCGTTCCAATCCTCGGGGGAGTTCTGGATGATACAGAGAGAATCAATCCAGAGATATCTGAGACCAAGCACTCTTGTCAATTTCAGAGCATCCTGAAATGTGGCGGCGAGATTTTCTCTTGGAATCATACGCTCCAAATCTTTGATATTCTCTGAAACTAAGGTGAGAAGCTGTTGCCCGTCCTTTGGCCAGCGATGGCTCAGTGCAGCCCACTTTGCCCTCTTGCCAGTCGAAATAAGCAATCGAGGTTGTTGGTGGTCAGAAGTACCAATGTCAATAACGCGGGACGGAAGTAATGGCTCAATTGGCACTCCGGCAAGGAGCTTCGCTTTTCCTTTAACCCCACTAGAGACACTGGTGTGATACTTTGACGAACTGTGTGTGGGGTGATGTTGTACCCAATTACATTCAGGGTGGTTGTGAACACAATCCTCTACCCATTCTTGGGCCAGTTTTAACGTGCGAGGATCGGAACCTCTTTCCGAGACAGGACGTCCTTGAACCTTCGCTGAAGCTACATTTCCTACGTAGTAATGAATTATCAGCACATTTTATTAATATTGCCATGTTCAGGTGCATTATTTGGGGAAGTTCGAAACATGATAGATGATGCAACCTCGCTTAGCTTTCATGTGTGGCACTTTTGAATGAGTGTGAGAGATAATGATCATCGCCATGAAGGAAGTATGTGAAAGATAGAAAATGAAAACTTACCTTTATCGGAATAGACCCTTAAAACGTCATCTGCGATGTATCTGGGCCAAGCATTGCCAAAGAGCGACTGGATTGTTACCCGAAGTTCAGAGATCAACTTTCCAGACCCATAGCACTCCTCGAGTATTACGCGAAGTGGTTCCTCCTCGCCCTCCCTTTCATCTATGTCAGCATCCGTAATATTTCCAGTGCAGGCTAGGCTTCTGTTCGTTTCAATAATCCCATCGTAGCTGGCCGACGATAAGGACTTGTTACAACAAAATAGTATCAATGCACACAAACCACAAATCCTACTCGATTCCGCCAGCACTGAGAAACTTTCCAAATGTTCCAAGGCGTTCTTTGAATTTAACCGCGCGTGTCGTCGAGGCTTTCCCGTGGCTGTGAAAAGCGAAATGAGTGACGAACAGGAATTACATGGCGGTCCATCCGGCCATGTGCCGCTTTCTAGCAGCTTGAGGCTCCGTTTGGGGTTTTTGGGATCTACGGGAGATGATGGGTACGGCGGAAGACTATCCGTTCGAGCGGGGGCGATGGAGGGTATCCTTCCTGATCTGTAAGAACCGGTACCAAACAGAAGGTTCGTGCGGCTGAAGCTGCTCATATCGATATGCAAGGTAGGCTAGAATTAGTTTGTGTAGTGCAGTTAGTCGGGAAACAGGCAACGACCATGTGTTGCTTTCGAGGCTGGGTATAAGACGCGGGGGTGGGTGAGTCGAATGACAGCAGGCGTTCTGAACCAATCACAAGTACCGTAAGATTACTTGAGTTGAACATGGAATCGGATTTTTGTGAATCATGCTTCAGTTCGCATCTCAGTATCTCACGTAACATTCATCGAGGAATGCCAATTATTTTCCCTAAGAAACCCGATAATTAGTCACATGACTCACTGCTCTCAGCCCCCTAATAAATAGCCATGGAGGGAAATAGATGATTTGTAGTGTAAGAATTGGAATACAAAGTATGATTTTAGTAGAAGGTATATCGCGATATAAAGGAAGGCTCTAGCCCAGTCCAGAAATTATATCTTATAGATTTAGTTCATAGGACTTCGCTAAATTCCCTTATTAATTACCTCTTAATCAAGCAGCGTTCGGCAAATAGCACTCAATCTCAAAGGCTCTCTCTGTCCCCCTCTTTCCGGTAGTCTTAAGTTACATCACCCGAGATCCCTGTGCCAACAAAAAGGCACAAAAAAGTATTACCTCATTTAAGCTCATATACTTTCACGAATCATATAAGCCATCTAGGAAAACACGCTACTAACTAAAGTATAATATAAATCTAAATCCTAGTCAGAGAAGAGGGAGAGGAAGACGTAAGATAACTAGGCAAAACTCTCTAAGATTACACACCCTAAGAACCCATTCTACAAGATTCCCTAGGACAATAAACCTAATTATCCAACTCACCCAGAGAACCATTTCAATTGTAACATCTTACGAGAAAGGAAGTAAGTCCAAGGGAGTTATACGAAACTCTATATACACCCTAATAATAAGAACCCATTCTCCAACATTCCCTAGGACAATAAACTTAATTGTCCCAAATCATATAGGTCACTAAAGATATCTTGATTTAAATTATCCTAACTCACTCAGAGAACCAATTCAATTATAACATCTTACGAGACCTTTAAATAATATCTTCTTCTAACCTAGGTAGGTAGGTGTATAAGAGTACAGAGTTCCACCCAACCATTATACTAACATCCAAAAGAATTACGAATCTGCTTTATTCATTATACGTTCTACCATAAATACACAACACAACACCACCCCTCCAACATCTACAAACCCACCCTCCTCTCAGCCGGTACCAACCCCAGCATCCCCCACCAGTTTCCCCTCCCGATAACTCCTCACCAGCTCGCCACCCCCCTTCAATAAATCCTCAAAAGCCGCCCGACGCATAACAGCCATTTCCTCGCCGCGATTCTTCAGCATCTCATTCACGAGAACGAGTGCGTTCTCGCGGTCCAAACGGTTCATCTCGGCGGCTTGGGCGTGTGGTTGTGTTGGTTCTTCGGGGGTGAGGCCCTCGAGGAGGGATGTAGCGGTGGAGGAAGAAGGTTGGGGAGAGGAAGATGAGGATTGCGTGGATTTGGTGGGGTCGATGAGGTCTTTTCCTGTGAGGAGTTCGACGAGGGGTTGGAAGACGGAGACGTCGTTCATGAGGTCGCTGATGCATTTTGCGCCGTCGGGATAGCGAGACATCAGCGCGAATACGAACCAGCCCTCACTCCTAACTACCGGCCATTTCGTCTGAGATACCATGAAACTGAGAGGTCTCCCAATATCGGGATGCATGACGAAGAACTTCTTGCGGATCTCCTCCATGTTCTCGGGTGTGCGGCCGGTGTAATTTGAATACACACGACAAATCGCCGTCACGAGACGGGAGATCTCCATCTTGACGGGCTCAATATCGGTTCGTTCGAAGAGAGAGATCAGGAAGGAAAGGTTGGTGCGCATATTTGCTGGGGATGCCTCGTCGTCTGATAGTCTTTTACATACTTTGCGGACATTTTCAAAGGTTCCGTTGATTAATTGGCGGGCGAGAGAGATGGAGGAGAATTGGATTTGTTGAAGGGTATCCATGAGCCAGAGACGTGGAAGAATTGCTATACAACCTGCATCTCCGATCAATTCTTTATTCTTTGCTGGCAGAGCGAGGTTTTTGAGAAAGCCGATGGCGGCGTGTAGAAGTTGGGAGTCGTTTGCATCGGTGAGAATTGCTATCAAGGGTTTATGGACTTGAGATGTGTGGACGAATTCTTCGCATGCGGCGTCGGAGCGGGCTAGGTTTCCAAGCATGATACAGGCGCAAACTTGAAGTTGTAGTTGAGGACTTGAAAGCCATCTTCGTAATGATGCGGTAAATGGAGAGACTACGGGACATGCTTCTTTAAATTCTGGTAGTGCCGAGACATCGGAGAGTACTTGGTTGAGTGCTGTTCGCATTTGTGATAGGAGCTTTGCGTCATCTTCGTCTGGAACATCTGATCCAATGGAAGGATGAGAGTCGAAGCGGGTGTACGAATCAATCAGTACTGTAAGAGCAATATCAAGACCACCAAGTGTGACCAAAGCCTTTTGAAATCTCTCATACTTCAGGTATGCCATTGAAGTATTGACCAAAGATAAGAAATCTTCCATATCACACGGTATTTCCCTATCTGTGGCAAGATTCAAAAGTACAATGACAGTATTTTCGGGTGCCATATCGACTTCAGTAGCTACAACACATTAATATCATACTTTCTTTTGCCGAGTGATACTTACATCTCGTAATCAACAGGTCTAGTATCTTGCAAGCATATCCTAGAAACGCTCTGCCTTCATTAAAAGCTGGACTTGATATGAGCTTAATCAACTCTAGACTAAGCATTGAATCTGATGCATGTTGTTGTGCAGGTTCTGATTCAAATTAGCTTGAACGAAAAACCAATATAACCGTTATGGCCTAACTTACCATAATCTACACATATGTTGAATAAAACCGGGATTGCAAAAGGAATGAGAGAGGTATCTTGTAATTGAGATATAACCGAACTAAGAGACTTTGAAGAAACCACACGTGCTCGGTTTTCATCTAGATCAGTCAGCTCCATTAAGGAAAGAAGTTTTGATATTGGACATACCAGTATCGGCACACGAATTTCCGATCAATCTCAGAACATGAACTTTGAGAGCATGATCTAAATTATCCTGGCCCAACAACCGAAGAAAGAAGTCTAGAATACCAGAATCCCCAAGCGGTACTCGCCATTTTGCTAGTAGAAGTTAGTACTCCATTCACCAAGATATAAGAACGACTCCTTTCTCAAACTCCCACCCAGTCCCCAACAGACCGAAAACGATAAAGCATCAACAACCAAGTTCCAGAACTCAACCCTTCCTCACAACCCTCTCTACAAATGAAAACAAAAAAACACCCATAACCAAGATCAAAAACTCAACCCTTCCTCACAACCCCCTCTACAAAACGAATGAAAACAAAAAAACACCCATAACCCAAATCCAAAAACCCATCCCCACCATCAACTCTCTCTCTCAAACCAAAAAAAAAAACAAAAAGAAAAAGAAACAAACTCACNCCATCTCCCCACCCTTCGCCTTCTCCCTAAAAACAACCCTAATCCTCTCCCTCATCCCCTCCATCACCTCCTTACTAAAAGCCATCTTCTTCTGCTCAGAACCCGATACAGGGGCATGAAGCGGACTCCCGGAGACCTCCATCAAGAAATCCAGTGGATCGGTGATTTCTACTGATGGCTTGGTGGTGGTGGTACTATCGTTAGAAGATTGGAGACCACCAGGTGGAAATCCCGCCATTTTAGCTGTCGTTCGGGAGGATACCTATCTAACTCTGACTTTGACTGACAGTCCGTCCGAATCCAAGGTAGGTTAAACCTTGAGTTTATGATGACAAACCCCCTGGTGCCCCCGCGAACGACCCTTCTTATCCCGAGTCCTGTACCAAGACTGATCTCCGTCTAAAAGTGCTGGATGGTTTGAGAGTATCCAGGTACCTAACTTGCTGCTATTGACCGACTTCGACTCGTTGTCGGTACCGTCCTCGTAGGTAATCAGTCTCGGTTCGTTACGAGTATGGAACCTCAGTTTTGCCCCGCCTACTCGTACCGGTACAGTACGTACGTACCTTTCGGAGAAACCCCGGGTTTAGATCTGGATGGTGGGGTAAATCCACCCAAAGGCTAAAGCTTCTCTTTCCTCGTCTTCTCTACCTGTACGAGTAGAGAGAGTGAAATATCACTTCATCGAAACCTCGAAATTACAATTGTCAAACAAGCTTACGTAGAGCAACCTGCATACCCATCAAAATCAAATCAAATCCTAACCCCCTTAACCTCCCATTTTACAGCATACAAGAACTACGCCACAAACCGAGATGAACAGTACGTAAACGTAAGGTTACAACGCTTCTACATCCTATACCCCGTCCCTTTTTCTACCTTTCATTAGGTAAGGGGACACTTATCTCATTCCTCGGTCTTTCCCAGCTCCTATTCAATTGCAAGATCGAACGTCTTTCAGCTATGGCATGTACTCAGATACAATTTATAGGGGAATTTTATTAGAAGAGGCTCGGCTTCACCATCTTACTCCTGACGCTCGTCATGATGTGAAACGAATCAATTCAATGAATATATGCTTCCATTCAAAATGATTCACGAAAGCTAAGTTAGAGGCTTTCTCAAGAAAAGTTCATTCATTCTTTGGTTATCAACTAGTATGATACATCTGTGTCGCCCACTTTAAGAGTGGCGCAAGATGTCAGAATACATCTGGTTCAGGCATAAGGCCAGCTGGTATCCAAAAGTATAGAGTTAAAGGACCGGAGTCCGTTCATTCCATACAAGGAACCAGTCCCTTATACCACCCAATTTTCCCTACTGTACAAATTTCTTTGTCGTGTGAGGGGAACTTCGTTGAGAATATCGTACATTACAAAGTGGAACCGCTTGTAAGAAACGATCCGAAAAAGAAACGAGACCGGGGTATGTGAAGAATCTGAAGAGTTCGTATCGTCGTGATGAAATGTTTTCCCGAGTACATGAAAAACATTATCAAAGGAAGGAAAAAGCGCCATATGGCAGCCAAAAAGCCAGTTGATTTATTATCGACTAGACTCAAAACCAATTCCTAGACCAACACCGGTAGCCGCACGATGCTTCTTGACCGCGTGGCTTGATTCAGATCCATCAGGAAGTCGCTTTCTCTTGTCAACGCTTGATTTGGTGATCGTTCCGTAAATCTTGGCTTGAACAACAGGTGTTGTGGCACGAGAGGCTGCTACTTCAAAGGATTCGCGGGGATCTCGACGAAGCATCTCAGTTGCACTTTGACTAGCTTGACTTTCGGTAACCTCTTGACTCTCTTCACGGTATTCAGCAGTTGCGCGAGCAATCTCCTCAGAATCGGAAGCCGAGATAGTACTGTCACGAGATTTACGACGTCTCTCTCTTGGTTTTTGAACAGCTCCTGCAGCAAGTGTGGAAGCAACTCTGGCCTCTGCATGGGACGAGAACTGTGCAGATGGTAATAATGTTGAGTTGGCAGCTTGTCGAGCGGATCCTGGGGTAGTTGGCAACGAGGAGAGCGACTGTACATTTCTGTTGTGTCGATTAGGAGTGCGTTGTTGCTCTGGTCGTCGAGCGACGATAGGGGTGGAAGGTGCACTATTGTTTTCTTGACTTAATACACGATCCGCAAGAAGTAAAGCAGCAAAAGGTTCTTGACTTTGATCCCGAGCTCGTCGAATGGACTGATTGGTCATTGGAGTGTGTCTTGGAGTAGCGCGATATTGCTGAGGGGTTGCAGGAGAGTTGTGTAAGCTTGGATTATGAAAGATTCCTCCTGGGCTACGCATCTCATTGATGTGTGCTCGATTGACGCGGATTCTCTCCCGAAGCTGTTTGCACTCAATTTCCAAGTCAATAATATCATCTTCTTTGGATATAATGATTCTTTTGGCCTTTCGCAAGTTGTCATTGAGTCTACGGACTTCTTCCTCTAGCATCTTGGATTTGTTTCTGTAACGCTCGAGTTCGGGAGGGTCTCTGGCATCTTGAACACGGAGCTGTAGCAATTCAACCTCTCGGAGGGTCATGTCATGTTCGACTTCCAAGTGCTTTACGGCCTCCTCGCTTTCAATGGTGAGCAAGTTATGTTGGAGCTTATAGTGAGCTGCAGACATGCGAGCTTCACGAGCTGCGATATCAAGCTTCTTGTTCTCTGAAAGAACGGATTGTAGCATCTCACGCAACTCCTCGGCCGATGCATTCGTTACTTTGTCTTGAGTAATGTTTGCGACTGACCCGGTAGTAGCCATGTCTCGCTTCATGCCATTCGTGGCTGTAGGTGGTGGAGAGGTGAGTGAGGAAGGATCGGGTGTGGAGAGACGAGATGCTGTGTGTGTAGCTGTACGCATGCTGGAAACTTGTGAAGAGGGTGGCGGAGTGAGAGAGGAGGTGCCAGGGACAGCAAGCAGTGAGGTGTTGGGGGAGGAGGCTCGATCGTTCTTCACCATAGGGGGGAGATCGAGATTCTGGTTATGTGGTGTTGAGGGGGTGGAGGTGCGGACAGGAGTTGATGTATCCTCCACAACGGAGCTTTGAGAGCTCATGGTGGTAGGAGTCAGCAAGCGGGATGACTGACTGGAGTCGACTGGTGTCTCGTTCATGCGATGTATGCTAGGTAGCCAATGCGATAGCAAATGCCTTTGCGATCAGGATGCAGAGCAGGCCCTGGTGTTGAGGCAGCAAGAAGCGGGAGGAGAGAAACCGAGGTGTGTACTAGCTTTCTATCAGCTAGGCTCGGCTGGGTAGAGCTGCAGTGTTGCGACAATTGTGGTTAGCAGTGGAATGCTTGTGATTCAGAAACAATAGAAGGAGGACTTGGGACAATGATATACATACTCAGATCACAATAGCAGCCGCAGAGAGCTCGCGGCGCGATGAGATTCACGTCGTTGGTATTGATATCCAGGTGGCGGGGAGAGTCTTAGCAAAAGGCTGGAAAATCAGGAGGCGGGTCAGGTTGCTGGGCAACGAGTACGCCCAAGCGCAGGACGCTTTGGGAACATTGCACTGAATGAAGATGAACTGAAATCCAAAAATTGATAGTTTTCTGCATGGGAAATACACGAATGGAGGTGCAAACGTTTTGATATTTAAAACACCAAAATAGGTACTTTGGTTGAACTTCATCTCTAGGTGACGAGTAAATTGGCGGTAGGCGCGCTACTTGTACCTACCTAGCTGTAGCTATAGCTTACTTACCTATTCAAGGCTTCGAGTGGTCTAGGCATGTTTATTTGGGTCAATCTATTTACTTTTTCTAGGAAAATAGAAGAAACCTTTTATATAAAAAGGGATCTACGGCAGTAGGAGTACCTAGGTATTTATTACAGTACTGGTTCGAGGGTTGAGGATTAACGTTTAACCTAAGTCTGCCGGTATCGCTAAGCCCGGCCCGGAAGATTCTTTGGCCATCACCCGTTATTGAAGATCCACACCAGCTACCTTCTCCTATAGTGCGATGATCTGTGAAGGCAGGCTTGCGATGCCAAAATAGTTGAGTATGTGTTGAATTTGGCACACACAAATTCACGCAAATATTACGCAGAGCGAAAAATGGAAGTTATAAATTCTCAGGCCTGAATGCATGTACGGAGTACGGAGTAAGTGAACTGATGACATGGTTGGTGAGGCTGCGAGACTTCCGGGTTCTCAACCTAGTCCTCGCGTGGACTTTCCTCCACTCTCTCCTCACCCTAACCACCAGCCCCATCCCTTATTGGCCAATTTATGACCTGTCGCCTATCAGTATGGGGATATGCACCATATGCACCATATGCTCTACTGGACCTACTCTACTGGACCTACTCTACTGGTACGTGCTTCCTCTCTGTCTCCGTAAATTTCACTCCAATCTGCTCGTCGCGCCAAAGACATGAGTTTGCCTTGACGCCCCTGCTACAGTACCACCGATTTGGGAAAAAAGGAGAAGCGTTGATGGCGCCTTGATTACTTGATGCCGATCAACTCTCCGGCCGAAATGAAATTGCATGCAGTTTATCCTGCAGCTTTCCCCTACTCAAGACCTTTTCATACTTCTACTCGTCCACTTGTCCAAAAACCCTCTCTACATCGCTTCACGGCCGACGACCTCGGGACACTCGTACCCAACTTGCAGATAGCAACCTCTATCACCACTTCCACCAGCTTCACATTCAGTGTGCGCCTTTACCTTTGATTTCTACACAATCACCAATATTTCAACAATCATGGATCAACCACCAAATACTTCGCGCCTGTCTGGTCTTCCCCGACCATCAAGGCTTCCCGCTCCATCCAAGCTACCTGTAATGCGCCCAGCTCTGCGAGCTGCCGCATCTCGAGATAATCTTCAACAAGCACCAAAGCAAGCCATTGCCAATCCCAAACTACGAAGCACTCCTTCCCGCGAGCACTTGTCTGCCACATCGACCCGACCACGCATACCTTCTACTCCATCCCGAACTCGTGATACCTTGACAGTCCTCCCTCAAGACCGCAATGTCTCTATTGGTAGCGTTCTCCATACGCCTACCCAACGACTCTCACGCAGAACGAGCCATGATACGCTATATAGAAAGACTTCGCAGACCTTTTTCGGCGAGCAACAGACGACCCCGGTGAAGAATAGAGAAGATTCGGCGCATGAAAGCGCATTGATCGAGGAATCAGAAGAACCAGACGTTGATTCAACAGTTCGCTCTCGAAAAGCCCCTCGCCCATCGCTAGCCGAGAGAACAATGGAGACTTTGCAGAGTATCCCTTCTTCTCCCGCAGTTAGAAGGAGGGGTTCCAGCTTTTACGGCACAGAAAACCCAATGCGATCACTGTCGAGTGGAGTATCTTCAAGACCCGGTTCCAGCCATCAACCAGATGGTGCAATGCACCCACCAACACGCTCCTTTTCAAGACCAGGTTCCAGCGCTGGTCAACCTCACTCGTTAATGGCGGATTTCCGAGTCAATACAAATACAGCCAAGAACCCAGTGTCTGGTTTTGCCTCTGGTCGTCCATTAACCGGCAGGTTGGTCAAAAAGCCATCCAATATTCAGCTCCATCCACAAACGCCGACTACGTCTTCCTCCAAGCTGCCATCGCCCATATTTAGTGTATCACCACCTGCACGAATCCCAAGCCCCGCCAAAAGTCCCAATGATGGAGCGATCAAAGGTAGGAGCGTTTCGGCACGTCCATTGAAGCCTCGCGCATCTGTAAACGGACTTTTTCGTAAGCCATCTATGACTACCTTGGACAAATCTAGCAATATAGATAGAATTGGGTTCAACTCCAAGAAACAATCTACCTTCTCGAACACGTTATCTGAAGGAGCTTCGACAACATCGAAAATCTCAACATTAACTTCGGGAACCACTGCCTCGGTTGACAACAATGATACCGCCAAAAGCTCTTCCAATGCACTTCGAGATCAAATAGCCAAGGCAAAGGCCGCAAAACGGGCGTCCGCCATAAAGCTGACACCCGTCTCAACTTCGAGAGAGGACGAGGAAACACCTGTAATTCCTAGCGCTACCTTTGATTTCGGTCTCTCGGATGATCCATTCAGCCAACATATGAGCGAAAAGGGAGTGAAGGGTCTCTTACGAAAGCGTGTTGATGCTGCACGTTCAGACGGGCGTTTAAACATTGCCGCAATGGGTTTCAAAGAGATCCCTGAAGAAGTGATGAACATGTATAGTCTTGAAGCTGCTGGAGGCTCATGGGCTGAAGCTGTTGACCTCACGAAATTTGTCGCAGCCGATAATGAATTTGAGAGACTAGGCGATGATGTCTTTCCCGATGTTGATCCCCGAGACATGGCGGATGACGAGGATGCCAAGGGAAATCAATTTGGCGGTTTGGAGACTCTAGATCTGCATGGTAATGTGCTGATAGAATTACCTATTGGGTTAAGACGGCTTGAGATGCTTACCTCCTTGAATCTTGTAAGTTTTGTTTGTGGCAAGACCACATCATGTGCTAACATTCTGCAGTCAAACAACAAACTCGGAAACAATTGCTTTGAAGTCATTTCTCAGCTTCCCTCCTTGCGTGATCTCAAACTTGGTGGCAACGAGTTGTCGGGACCATTAGATGAGAGAATATCCGGCCTTACCAGTCTCGAATCTCTAGATTTGCAACGCAATGCGCTCGTGTCCCTTCCCGATGGTCTCGCGGAGCTTGTCCGTCTACGAGTATTCAATGTCAAAGAGAATAAATTGACCTCCCTATCTTTCGGAGCATTGCAAAACCTACCTCTCACTGAAATACTGGCTTCGAAGAACAAACTTTCTGGTGTTCTGATTGATACTGAGATAGAAGAGCTCTCGAAACTTCAAGTTCTGGATGTCGCTTGCAATTCGCTTACAAGGATTAGCGAAGGAGACATTGCCCTTCCTAGCCTTCATCAGCTGAACTGCTCGTCTAATCGGCTGTCGGATCTTCCTGAATTGACATCTTGGGTCAGTCTGTTGACTCTTGCAGCGGAAGATAACAGTATATCATCTATTCCCGACGGCTTTACCACTCTGCCGAAATTGAAATACGCAGATTTCACTGGCAACAATATCAAAGTTCTGAGCGACAACATTGGAGCAATGGATAGCCTGGACGCTTTCAGAATTAGTGGAAATCCATTGAGGGAGAAGAAATTTGTTAGCATGGCAACTGATGAACTGAAGCGAACATTAAAATCGAGAATGACACCGACGCCAGAGCGTAAGAGCAGCGACACATTGCAAGCCGGCGGGGACTCTGCTTTTGGTTCAGTCCCACCATCACCGCTATCTCCACGGTCACCTTCGATGAACTGGCCAATCAAATTTGGAAATGTTCTTGATCGATCGAATACTCAGTCTCATTCCTTGAATCCCGTTGCAGTGGCCCATATCGCTACCAATCACAGCATCAAGACATTGGAGCTGCACCACAATCTGTTTAAAGAGATTCCTACTTCAATCGCCTTCTTCGCGGTTACTTTAACATCTCTGAATATTGCGCATAACGAACTAAATAACGACAGCTTCATGAAGGACGATCTCGAGTTGCCAATGCTAAAAGAGCTGAACATCAGTTCGAACACGTTGAACTCGCTACAACCACTCATGCAGCATTTGATTGCACCACAGTTGGAGAAACTCGACTTTAGTTTCAATCGACTTACAACATTTCCAGTTTTGAGACAACATTTTCCAAATCTGGTGAGTGTATTTGCGTCAAACAACACAATCAGAGAGCTGGCTCCGGAGAATATCAAGGGGTTGAGAATACTGGACTGTAGCAGCAATGAGATCAACAGTCTTAATGCTCGAATTGGATTACTTGGTGGGCCAGGTGGTTTGGAGCGACTGGACGTTAGTGGTAATCGGTTTAGGGTTCCAAAATACACGGTTTTGGAGAAAGGAACGGAAGCTACACTTGCATGGCTAAGAGATCGGATTCCGGGCAACGAAACGAGTAACACGGATACAGACTAATGCGACGCAATGGAGGGAGTTTAAGGGTTGAACTTTGGGATTACTTGATGGGGTTGCTGGCGTCGATCCGTGTCGGATGGTTCTTGGGTGTATATTAGTTGCCGGACAGATAGCTTGCTTGTAGAAGTATTATATGTTAATAGTAGTCGTAATCAAATAAATATCTAATATCGAGTACTACGCTGTTTCAAGAATTTGGAGATAACTTTATCCTTACCATAACTGCCCCCACCCCATCTGCGCACTGCCCCTTCTCAACTTCTGCAGGTGGTCCTCAACGGCATAGCACTACACGTGATCTGAATATCCCCCTAGCCAACCTTAAAGGTTTTTGCTGTTCCAGTCACACCCTCGGTGGAGGGTTAGCGTGTGGTTGAGCGTCGCCTGAGAAACAGGGGTTTTTTGAGGTAAAAACGGTTTGAGTACTAATAATATTAGACCTCAACAAATTTTTAATCCTCAAAAGGCTTTTAAATCTTGAATAATTAACACCTAGGTCTTTTCGCCAAGCCTTATTAAGTATAAGGGTTGTCCGAGGATTACTAGGGGCTTTAGAGGGTTAAAGAATTCTATATAGGTATAAAAGTTATATAAGCATTTGCTTTAAGCTACATAAAGCTAAATGTAGCTGCGCCACACCTTGCAGGGGTACAATAAGTACTCGGTACTATACGTATACGACAGACAGCAACACCACGTAAATATAAGTTTCAGATTCGCGCGATTCGGCCAAAGTTCACAGGCGCGCAATACAGGCGGCTTCACATACGCAGTGCTGGTTGTGCTAGTGGTGCCCAGGTGCCCAGGTGCGTAGGCAATGCATGCGCATGTGACTTCAGACAGTACATCGTCGGTCGAGGATAAAGAAAAAACTGTAAGGGTTAAGGATTTTTAAAACAGGTCTATCGAAATATACTAATGGTTATAGTTACCTGAGGGTTAAAAAATCGCTGAGGATAAACACTTTTTCTTGTATTAAGTCCTGAATAAAACTTTTTTAAGGGTCAGGAAAATTTAAGCCTCGACCGAGGCTCCACCGAGGATGTGACTACAATTGAGGACACCCAGTTGTAACAACCACCAAAACCATATTTCACCGAAACCACACTTCTACCCACAACACCACAACCACAACAACACTTAATTATTATTTAGATAGAGGAAAAGATGCGCCTTAATTAGCTGAACAAAATGCACTTACTAGCTTTATTTTAATTAAATTATATAAATTGTGGGGCTCACATTAGTCGAGTCTT
>LT855421.1:2549249-2580513 GCA_900184765.1 Hymenoscyphus fraxineus
ACTTTAGTCTTTAAAGACTAAGTTAATCTATTATCTATTATCTCTTATATCTTTCCTTTTATTAACCTCTTTATTAGCCTTTTAAAGGCTTCTATAAGTGTATTATTAGTACTTTAAAATATACTATTAATCTGATGGAATCGATTAAATAAACGCCTCTTAATCTATTTAATCAACCAAAGTTCCTAATCTAAATCAAATCAATTTAATCATGATTTAGTTGATTACTAATTGATTAAGTGATTAATTNCCAAGACCTTTTTGTTATCTTTTCAATCAATACACCATCACAATACACCATCACATAAGAAGAATTTCAAAAGCGTTTCCGTGGCTGGCAAATCATATCATGGATTCATGGTCTGATGGGATTACCGTGCCTTATTTGGTGAGAAGGGTTCTAGGCACTCTTTCTCTTTTCTTGTGAGTCTTGGGATGTGTGTTATGTGTGTATGTAAAGAATGTGTAATGAAGTATATTAGTTTCTAGATCTTTCATCTTTCATCTGGAATCTGGATTTATCTTCTTGATGTGTGGATTGGTGGGTTGAGTTTGTGGGTTCGGGGTTTCTGAGGTGAAGTTGTGGCGTTCCGTAGCGATGTGGGTGTGGGTGTGGTTGTGAGGGGTAGTAGTAGTGAAGTTGTGTATCTGGGGAATTTGAGGAATTTGGGATTAATGGGTTGGCTGGGTTGGATGGATGAGGTTGTGTAGTTAGGGGACTGGGGAATTTGGGATTAATGGGTTTCGGTATGATGAAGAGGAGGGGAATGAGGGTGTGAGGGTAGGTAGGATGGTTTCTTGTACTGTATGTATCTTATGTTGAGAGGTTTTGATATTTGGATAGAACAGGAAGGAGAGAGAAGGGGAAAGAGGGGGTGGTGGTTAGTTTGGTGGGTGGAAGTTGAGCGGGTAGGAAGGGGGTAGGAAGGGGGTGGGCTGGATATGTGAGAGTTAATCTGTATAGAAAGTAAATTGATATTTATAGGTAACTACAGAGTTCACGGATGCTTGGAGGGTTAGAGAGGGGAATTGTCAAGATACAACTCAAATCATAAGATAGGCAGGAGTCGGGATTAATTATTTATACTAATCGACAAGTCAGAAGACACAGAGGCGGATATTACTCTACACACCCCTAAGTTATCAAAATATCATCCTCAAGCCCTTAAACAATGAAATTAATTCAACGAATAGTTGAGAATAATTCATACTCTTTACTCCCTATTAACCTAGGTAAGTAAAATAGGATAGTTAATAAAATGTACTAGATTTTTGGAATAACGGGTTTTAAGGCGTGGACTGAGTAATGCCTATGTATGTGTGAGTACTTTGTCTTTAGCTGGTTGGTTGGTTTTGGGAAGGGGGTAAGCAAAGGGGAAGGGGAGTTGAGAGGAGAGATAGTAGGAGGTTTTCTGTTTGTTGATAGAGTGTGGAAGTGAGGATAGTCAATTTTTCCTTTTGACATTTTGTTTGGTTTGTTGTTTTTGGTTGGCGAGTTTAATTGTTTTAGATGTGTTGGGAATTAGAATGGAAAGTATGATTTTACGAGGTGTTTTTGTTATATAAAATTTGTCTTTTTTCCGTTGCCTAGCAGGTAAAAACATCCATCTACTCTTTTTGTTAGTTTGACTCCAAGTTAATAAAGCCGAAAGATAATAAAGAAAGTGTGATGTAAGGCTAATAGTTTAGTATCGAAAGTATTATATTATAAAAACTATTAGTTATTTATACCCAGTAAAGGTGTTATAAGTACTACTACTATATACAGTAGTTCTCGGTGCTAAGGTATAGTACGTAAGTGGCCTTAAGTAGTATATTTACTTATACCGACACTTTTTATCCCCGTTCTATCCCCGACGACTATGTTTTAAAGCTACCAGTAGCGACGGGAGATCTGCTGACAATGCACCATCCTCGATACTCAAGCCTCTCACGACCGTTGTCCGGATCGGCGGGATTCTTCTTCACTGTTCCTCGGACTTCGGGGTTTCTATATTTAGGTTGGCGTTTTGGGAATGGAATCACCAGGCCAGGAATTGTCACAAGGGAGAGTGACAAGTTAGGTGCTAGTAGTAGTGCGTTTTCTAGTTGTTTTTGGCTTGGATTAGGTCTAGATGTTCCCCTTGGCTACTGTGGTTTGCAATGTGAAGAGTAGGAGACTCTCATGATTTGGTAAGCTTGGTAAGCATCGAGTTGGTACTGTTATGCTGTCTTAGATTGAGGTAACCCCAGGTTGACGGTGGCGACGGGAGGCGTTTCTCACCGCAGAATCGTGAACTTGATTGTAGACGGGATTTGAATATCTTTTCAGTCTTCTACCAGTTTTGTTTCTGTGAATCCCTTTCGGATTTATTGGTTTCCGGGAGGGGCAGTGGATTAGGATTGTTACTGTAGGGTACTTATCGATTGTGCTGGGTGTGTTGAAAAGGGACCACTTTACCCCTCCATGAAAAATTCGCTTGGGGGAAGTGAACGATGAGCTACCCCGCTTGAGTGGTTTATGGGTATGACTCGTTTGGATGTAATCTATTTTTAACTTTTGGAGCTGTTAAGCTTATTGTTCATTGTTCCGTGGATAAGGGAATATCGAGTGGTGTTTTGATCTTCTCGTGGTGTCTATATCTTCTAGTGGTGTTTCTATTTGCTTACAGTGTCTCAGTGTCTTTGGGAATAAACAAAGAAGAAATGGATGCTCGAGTAATTCACCAAATGGAACTCCAATCACGCAGCGATTTAGAGTTGGGCGGCTTCAACTGGCTCCTGGGCGGATGTTTCCACGTGAATGGCACACTGACAGGCTGCATTCCAGAAGCGTTCTTTACTATTAATAGCAGCACCCTCGATCCAGCGCGGATCTTCATTGCATTTCTATTGGATCCTATGAGGCCTAAAACGTTTTGTCGACCTTTGATCTGCACCCGCACCAAAAGTGCCACCACCGTCCACTCCACTGACCGTCACTGGGGAGGTGAGTGGAGGGGACAGCAGATGAGGGCAAGGTCTTTCGTGATGCGGTGCGGCATCGATGCCCAGCCCTAAGCTTAAGGATAGCGAAGGATACCTAAGGATAACCCCCTCATCTCCTTCTCTTCCTCAAATGATCTCCTTACGGACCAGTCATCTCTGACCTGACATTACTTACCGGTCCTATACCCTACCTACTCTATATCCTACATTCTACACCCTCCTCATCTCGTGAAATTAACGCCGCAGCTCCCGATGGTCTTTCAATATATTTCTACCCGCAAACCTTGACCTGTTTACTGCTCCTGGCCCCGCTGCCACTCCTGCGGACTGCATCACTAGCTGCCTATCCTACGTCCTCCCCTCCCATCCCCTACCTCTCCCTATTGCTCGTTGTAACGCTGTTGGAAAAAAGCTCGACCTCGACTTTCAGCTTCACCCAAACCATCACTATCAGATCCCGAGCAAGCAGTACAGTACACGTTACCTGCCCTTCCACCTTCCACCTCCAAATCCCGTCATATCTCATATCTCAGATCAGCAAGGCGGGAATTCACTCCACCCAAGCGCAACGCAACTAAGGGTTGTTACTTTAGTGCCAGGCCCCCAATCCTTCTTGCACAACCCGCAACCTCGCATGGAACGAAGGCTATTCTAACGCCCACTCCAACCCGCCCAAAGGTTAACCATATAATTGACCTCAGCATGGCACTGTCATCTCCCCCACGACCGCTCTTCGAACCCGATGTCCTCCCCTCCAACACCACCTCCGAAATCGACCTCGCGCCTGCACTCTCCTCCTCAGGTGCGCTTGCGCGCTTTGAATTCGAGGCCGGAAGAGGTAATGAAGGGACCAAGATCCTAATGGTGGAATGGGAGGATGAGGACGAAAGCGACGTGAATATTTGTACTGGCGATTGGGAAATCTCCTGGGATGGAAAGAGTACTGTATTACCAGCCAAAGCGGGCGCGGAGGGAAAATTACATCGCTTGTATTTCCTACTTGCTCCCAATGTCATGGTACCGCGGATAGTCAGGTTGTCTCAAAAGGGGGGGAAAGAGATGCAGACGAATCCTTTGCCGGCCATCTTTCCCGCGGAATTAGGAGTGAGTGCCACGACGGCCGGGAAGAAGGGTGTGCTGCATACCATTTATGCCAAGCAGCGACTTTCGGTCTTGCAAAAGGAGATTGAGGCTGAGATGAAGAATGGTGAGGGTGTGGGACTTGAGATGGCGATTCAAGAAAAGCAGTGGCTGGAGGAGAATTTTGGAGTTGGGAATCGAGTGGTGGTCGAGGGAAATCCTACGAGTCCTGCGAGTCCTAGGTCTCCTGGTGGTGGTCGATTGGCGGAGAAGCTTAAGGGTTTAAAGTTGGGTACGAGCGCGAGTCAATTGAGTAATGTTTCGACGATTGGTATGTCATGTTTTATCCCTGGTTTCCCCTTTAAAAAGCAATCGCTCATCTTTGTAAACAGAAACCCCTTCCAGATTCGAAAACCAAGAATCACATCCTCTCTCCCCCGAAATGGGTGACGTAGCAGTCTCCTCCTTCGCCCTTTTCCATAGTGCCTCCGCTCCTCGACCACCTCGAATCGTCGCACAGAGTCCGCCAGATCATCTTCTTGCCAGACAAGCTGACTCGCTCTCTGGAAGTCGAATAAACTCTCTCGACGCCATCACTACTGGGACCGTCCCAGTCAAGGAAGATAATGCCACGGAAGATGATCTTTTTGCTGTGAAGATGAGTCCTCGAAGTCCGGAGATGACGAAGAGTCCGTTTAGTTTTACGAGTAAAGATACGGCGCCTTGGTTGAAGGAGGGGCAGTGAGTTTTGTGAGGAAGCTGAAATGATGTGGGTGAGGATGTAGATGGGTGGTGATAAATTTGATGGGGGGTATGTGGAGGTTTGGTTATGTGGGATGATATGATGGTAGATTGGGGAAAGGATAGGAAAGTATATGAAATGAAGGAAAGGAAATGATTTAGTAGGTATTCTCGGATTGGATTGGAATGAATTGGATTGAATGGGAGTGGTTTGATGAGATTTAATTATCATCCCTACTCTTACTCTCTATACCCCCCCTTCGGGAAATTAAATCTTGGGGTTTTCAGTTCCCTCTTTCTTTTCTTTCTTTTTCTAAGTTACACTTACACTTACACTTGCTGATCTTCATCTTCATCGTCGTCTTTTTCCTCGTTCTGACAGAAAGGGGATAAAGCTTTTATTGAGATGTACACCACTACCATATCTCGATCGAGGGATACCTACCTCTTCTTATGTATGATACTCACCTTTAAATGAGAGAACCGAGCGGTGGGAATTGCTGGTTCTTTGTTTTTTTGGTTGGATTGTGTTGTGTTGTATTGGAAGGGGTTGAAGGGGTTGAAGGGGTTGAAGGGGTTGAAGGGGTTGATCTTTGGTAATGGAGGGAGGATAGACTTGTTTTGAGAGTTTGGTTTTATGTGTTTTGATTCTTGATTAAGTTGGGTTGGGTACGGAACGGACTTGAGTGGATAGGGCCACTAACCCCTCGCTAAATACTACCTACCTCTAATCCTTATAACTCTTGGAAACTGCTAGCGTGAGAACGAATTAATTATACTTTTTAACTTCTTCTTGTTAGTTTTATGAATGTCGGAGGGATAGACGAATTACAAGTGTGGAATAAGCGCAGGGTTGGGGTTAGGGTTGGGGTTATGGTTAGGGTTAGGGTTGGTAATGATGGATATTTCCATAATTAGTGGAGGTGATGGATATAAGGTGGAAATAGTCGACGTCGATGGGAATTATTTCTACCTTGTTATTAGTATCTACCTACCCTTATCCAACGACCAAACAATCTACGGGCGAAACGCAAGTTAAGAGGGAAGGGGGGGGGGATATACCAGTACCATAATTCCTCACCACGCCCCTAATAAACCGCCATCGCGATCTCATCCCAAAACGGGAACGTGCTACCCGCGTTATAATACTCATTCATGAGGTCACTATACGGATTCCGCGCCGAATGGACCTCATTGAGGAATTCTTGGGTGGACATGACATTGCCTGCGATGACGATATTTGGAAATGGAGCTGTGAGGGCGATGGAGTGAGGAAAGGGGAGAGAAAAGGAGGTTGATGTCGAGTTGATGGATGCTTGGAGGATGGTGGCTGAGGTCTGATGTTGGGGAATGTGAGTTTGCGTTTAATTTGATGTTTGAAGTTTGGAGGAAGATGGAGTGAGGAAAGGGGAGAGAAAAGGAGCTTGATGGATGCTTGGAGGATGTTGCCTGAGGTCTGATGTTGGGGATTGTGAGTTTGCGTTTGATGCTTGAAGTTTGAAGTTTGGAGGAAGATGGAGTGAGGAAAGGGGAGAGAAAAGGAGCTTGATCCGTAGGTATGAAAGGAAGAAAGATGGAAAAAACACACCCACCTACCTGCAAAAGATTTATATCCACATGTCCCCCCATAACAACCAACTCCCTCGCCATCCTCGTAAACCCATCATCCATCCTAACAGCCAGCGCATTGGCGCAACATTCGTCGACGCCCACGCCGCATAGATACTTACTATCCCCGGATACCTCCTTACTATTTCTATTATAAACGCCGCCGCACTCGTCCCCTCTACCGCCGTTACATTCGGAAAGCCCTGTACGAACGCCCCCGTTGAAATCCGAGGATCTTCACCAGACGTTGGGTCGGCACCGAGCTCAAGGCTGTAGCGTTATACTATACGCTTTGAATGCGAGGACCGTGGATGGATGGATTCCCATGCCTGAAAGAGGGCGGGGGTGTGAGGAGAGGGCGTGGTAGGCGGTTTGTTTTTGCCAGGTGTTTAAGGTTGCTATTTTACAGTATGATATGTTGGCGAGATTCTTGCACTTGTTTCTTATGTGGTGAGGGAGGAGAGGTATAAGATGCGAGACCGAGGACTGAAATCCCGGCGTTGAGAGCCAGGAGGTAGGGGGGGAATCCTAAGTGGGACCAGTCGTTATCTAGGATTGCGTACGTAGCGGTTTTCTGATGTCTTGTTGTTTTGGCGGGTTTCTTTTGAATGTGTGGATGGGATGCTGGTACTATGGGTATCCCCAGGACCAACCATAATGCGTGTGAGAATCTCATTTTTTGTTGAATAAGATATAGATAGATAGAACTTCCCAACTCGGATTCGAATGAGGGTAGTAGGAAGAAAGAGAGAGGAGGGAGGGAGAGAACGGAATTGAGAGATGTGGACTATATATATATATATACGTCCACAGAAAAAAAACCTCCGCTGTATATAACCCTAACATATACGTCCCACCCACCCATCTATCTATCCATCCATCCATCACCCTCATCTTCACACTATCAAACCCCCCCCATCCCCCACCTATTACCAAAACCAATCCAAACCCGTCATCTCCCTTCCCTCCCCAATGACAAACCAACTACCCGCAATTCCTAAGGGGGGTCCTGGTGAGTGGAAGAGATATGGATATGGATATAGATATAGATACAAGGGCGCACTCACACAGACATACAAGGTCCATTGTTTCATTAGTTGGATCGAGAACAAAGAGACATTTCGATTGTTTTAATTCAATGGAAGGGGACTCGATTGGATCAGTGAGGTGGGAGGGTGCTGAGATACACTTATATACGGGGAGTGCTGCGAACTTGGCCCGGGGAAGTACTGTATATGAGGAAGTGATGGAGTAGGAGGGCTTTGTGGGTATGTTGTAATGGGTTTGAGGAGGGAGTGTGGTTGGTGGGGGTTGGAGAATGGGGTGGATTGATGGTTTATGTTTTTTTTTCTTCTTTTTTTTTGGTTGGTTGATTGGTTAGGTGGGGTTTTTTGTATATTATATTTGATGTAAGAGAGGTAGTTGATACTATTACTTAAAAACACACTTATCTACATGTGAAATTATAAATACCCTTGTAAGTTATCTC
The DNA here is from genome assembly GCA_900184765.1 of Hymenoscyphus fraxineus. Classification (NCBI taxonomy): domain Eukaryota; kingdom Fungi; phylum Ascomycota; class Leotiomycetes; order Helotiales; family Helotiaceae; genus Hymenoscyphus; species Hymenoscyphus fraxineus. Next base: position 2,557,135 of record LT855421.1, read on the forward strand.
AAAGCCTTATAACTAAAATCATTCTCCGAACGAGTTAGGAAAATCAGAATTAGAAATTCTTCATTTATCCAAGTGTTGTGGAACAATCTAGTTCATTGTGCGAAGAATTCTGAGACAATTGGTTCTTAGTGTAAGATGTAAAGAGTTGTATAAGAAATAGGGAACCTGAGTTTTGTAAGATTGATTGGGTGTGGGATGAGTATATTTAGATAGTCTATAGTGTACAGCTTGGTAGGTTTGGAGTTAGATCCTACGATATTTGGAAAGTTTGAGATTTGAAGTTTGGAGTGTTTATACTTGATTAGGTAGGCTGTGTCAGTCCCGTGAGATTGCCTAGTAACTTTATATTTAACTTTATCTTGTAATTTAACCTGATAGAATCTTATATAAGCTCTAATGACTGATTCTTCTAGGTGTTAGCAATTTACATAATAGTAGTAGTAGAGGTAATTCATATCACTTTCCTCAAGTTTGGTGGAAAGTAGTATAGAATATAAAAATTAGCTGGTAATCTTACTGTATATCCATCTCTATATATTCTTCCCCACCCGCCTTCCCTTTGGAATACGGAAACCTTTTCTGATTCTGATTATCTTTATACGTAATGAAGGGAAGGGAAAGTCAATAGTCATTTTTTGGTGTGCTACTCTATGGTGATTCGTGAAGAGTTCTGTGTTTGGTGGAGAGCGGACTAGAGGTGTGGATGTATAGTACTTTGGAGATTTGGTTTGTGTGAAGGATATTGGCTTTTTTGCAGCGTGGGAAAAAAATAATCAACTAATCAATTAATACTCTGAATTATTCAGATTTGATTTGATTTGATTTAATTAACAGGTCTAGTTGATTTAATTTGATTACCCGATTTATTAATCAGAGTATTAATTGATTAATATATAGTAACTAAAGTATAAAGTGATTCCTTAAAATACGTGTCTTTTAGTAGTATATCCTTGTCCTTATTTACAAAATACCTCTAGCTTTTTAGGCTTATTACTAGTAAAGCCTTTAGAGTCTCTTTAGGTACTATTCTAGTATTCTATAAGATAATATAAGGTAGGTCACATGATTCTACGTGACTCTCTATACTAATAGGTAGTTACAACAAATAATTAGTATAATAAGCCTTCTACTAAAGTAAGGGAAGAGTCTTATTATATAAAAGTCTTATAAGCTCTATGTATATATAGAGGCCGGACCACCCTAGACTCTACCCGGAGCACTACCCGAGGGTCGGCACTCTACCCCGAGTCTCGGACCGACCGGACTCCGGATTAATCTGAATTAATCTGAATTAATCGGATTACTTGGCGATTTGATTTAATTAATAGATATATTAATCTGATTTGATTTAAATAAGTACTATTAATCAAATCAAATCAAATCATTTCCTACGCTGCTTTTTTGTAGGGGTTGGTTTGAAAAGGGGTTTTGTTGTCGGATTTGGGGGTGGTGTCGGGGGTTTGGGTTGCCTTTGTTTTTTTGTTCCGCAAGAGGGGTGGAAGGAGGGGAGTGGTAGAAAAATTATAGGGGTTAAGGGGTACTATATAGGACTGGGATTTACTAAGTGGCGTCTCGAGGAATACCTCCCTTCTTGTTTAGAGTTCCTGGATACCTTTTCTATAGTACTGACTAGGGAGATTTTATAATTCTTTTAGGGAAAGTTTCATTGATTTGGGGAGGTCGGGAGGCGTTTTATTTCTAAGAGAGTAGATAGAGCCTCAAGGATAAGTAAGTGGTAGTTGGTAGATATGGTGTAGGTTCTTACTAGAAGGTTCATAAGGTACCTGTTAATGAAGATGTGAAAAATGTGGTATAACCATCTCTTTTATACCTAACAAGAGCGAGTGAGGGTTTTGAAAATTGTCGTATACTTGCTTCTGAAACCCTTTGAAAGAATAGGTATAACCGCTATCAAATAATATTGAGAAATTTGATCAGAATTCTAGAAATAAACCTCCACCAGCACTGCTAAATTTGTATAGGAACACTGTTCAAGATTTGGAACATCCGAACCTCTCTTAGCTCCTCCTCCTCTGAGCCTGTCTCGGCCCTCAAGATATCCCACATCCACCATTCGATTCGTTCTTTTGCAGTCAATCTGTAGCCCTTCCCCTTTTCCAGGTCATAATTTCCTGGAAAGCTGCTCTTCAGACACTCTTGCCGAATAAGCTGCACAAAAGTAGCTTGTTTCCAATACCACCCAGCAACAGGAAAAAATGATAAAAGCAGATAGCACACGGAAAAAATGAACGCCAATCCAATGCAGTCTTTCCAACCCAATTGCGATGGTGGACAAATGACGTCGTAGATGCATTGTATGTAGGATATTAAAGATAAGGATGCTGCACCCATGTACCACGAGCAGTATTCTTTGCTGTGCATTCCGAATGGTGGCGGTCGTATTCGAGGATTTGCTATCACCATAGCCAAGCGAAATCTTTCATCAAATGCCGATTTTTCCAAGGTGAGACCACAAAGCCAATTCCATGTCCAATGATACCATCCAAAAGTCGTGCGTATGCAACGGAGCAGCTCTTTCCTGTAGTCTTCTGCACTGTGTTCGGCTCTGCATGGAATCGGTACCCTCGTATAATAGCCGGAACAAAAGCTCAAGAAAGCTATCGACATGGCCATCAGGTAGACCAGGTGCAAGTAGTGCGGCTTGAATTTTCGTGCGGGTAGATCCCATGCGTAGTCGTGGTTGTGATTATCGGCATTGTAGCACGCAACTAGAATGAAGAGGAGACATACGGCTGGTTTCAGCACTGCGACATGAGTCCATATCTCTAGGGGCCTTGTGTAAAATTCTGCTAAATCGGGTCTTCCTTCTACCCAGTCGATTTCGGATTCGGAGAGGTAACAATCATAGTCCTCCTCGGAATCGGATGGACATTCCATTTCGTTGTCATTCATAGTAGGGAATTTGATGTAGCAATGTGTGGTTGCTCTCGTCTTTGGTTAAGAATATACATGTGGTAGGTTGGTTTATATAGACCCTCAATTAGTTAATGACGTGTTCATTATTCTTCGTTTCTCATCTAGCGCTACACAAGTACTTTGCGGTTCCTAAGAAACTCGTCTATCGCTAAAGAAAGACGACGCGAACTAGAATACATTTCGCGGGATTTCTCCGAACTACTACCTACTATCTAGCCTTGATCATATAGAATTCAAGCTTCTATAGTAAGCTTTGTAAATAACTAACGAGAAATAATCATAGTTTAGCTAGCCCCTATAATATAGATACGAATTCGATTTCCACTTACTTTAAATAGATAATCTTAGCTTAATTTCTACAACAATTCTATTTCCTAGTAGAAGGACACAGTATTACTACAATATTAAAAGTTAGTAATATTATTATTTAAGCGAATTTCATCTTCCACGGTTCTATATAAGATATAATCCAGTCGTTCCGCGCGTCTACCGTCGTTCCGCGCGCGTCTACCGTCGATCCGAGGCGTCTACCGTCGATCCGAGCGCGTCTACCGTCGATCCGAGCTCGTCTACCGTCGTTCCGGGGCTTATCCACGGAACTTCTCCGGAACGACGACTTCGGAGGCGGAATAACCATTTCCGGTATACTACCATAGGGTCTGTATAACCAAAACTATAATAAGTGTAAAGAACTGAAAAATAAGTATATAATATTATATTCTCGATAGTACCTAGAGTTCGATTCGATAATACTATCCCGTGGATTTTAATTATATTTAGTAGCTCCTATTTTATAAAATAATAATTTAGAAAATAAGAAAGATAGATAAATAGGAGAATATAACTCTATTCTATTAGCGTAACTTAATTCTAATTATATAATTTATTTAATAGTTTGGGATCATTGAAATAATTTATAAAAAATATGAGAATAGTTGGTTTAAATAAAAATACTTTGAATTAACTTACGCTAATAGAAAGAAAAGGAATTTAGTATATTTAAAATTCGTTATATGATTACACTCGATCATTTGAATTCTTTCTAAGGTTTTAAGAGAGTATAAACTTAATTACTCTAGCCTTCTCGCTTAATAAATTGTTTTCATTCCCCCTTTCTACCAAAAACAAAAATCTCGATTTCCTCCCCTTCTCCCCCAAGAACGCCTATAGGAATTCTACACTTCTCTAAAACCTCAAATCTAGCTTCCGTCATAAGATCGAAGAATACTATCTCGCTCTCATGTCTCACTTTCATCGCAACGCAAACTAATCCTTTACCCTCCTTCCCTCCCTCTTCAGAAGTCAGCTCTTTGAGAGTCTTTACCAGATCAGGTACCACGTCTGGATTATATGTACAATCAGCTACCATTACCAAGTCCCATTTCTTCTCAGAAGCAAAGGAGGGGAGCGGCTGTGACCAATCCAGGACTTCATGTTTGAGAGTAGTCGTGGAGTTTCTTGAAGGAGACTGCGGGAAGGGTGGATGGGATATGTTATGCGAGAGGATCTCTGAAGCTTCGGGGAGGTCGGTGAGGATTAAGTTGGAGATTTGGGGGAAATGGTGATATAGTGTTAGACTGACTATTCCGCAACCGGCTCCTAGTTCTATAATGTTGAGTTCTGACTTTTCTTGCAAGAGTTTCTCTAGAACTGGAAGCTTGGAGCTTGTCGTTGAAGTCGACATGGACGAGATGGGTGATATGGTGTGGAGGTATGAAGAGAGTGTCAATCCTGCATCCCTAAACATTAAGGTTAGTTGGGAGGATATAATCGAGAGAGAAGAAGCATTACCAAATATGCCTTGCAATCGACTCTCCAGTCTCCTCCCAGATATGAAGTGCTTTCCCATCTCCAATCTGAAAAACTCGCTCCGCAAGAGGAGGTTGTACCTCTTTCACTTTCGCCGAAGACGTGGAAAGGTTAACATCCATACTCCAAACCCCAACAACACTTCCCTCTTCATCTTTACCCATCCTATCAACAACCTCCGACAACCTTCTCACATCTAACTCCCCAGAAACAGAACGAACTCTCATCCTAACCACCCCATCCACCCGTGGCGAAATCCTCAAAACAACTTCCAACCCCCTCATCCCCTCTCTCCCTTTCCAAGCATATTCAACCCCCTTACCAACCACCTTCTCTCCATCTTGCGAAACAAGTTCAGCAATAACGTTGATATCCTCCCACAAAAACGATTCACCCAAATCAGTCGTGATAGTGATCTTCGCCGTCAAAGAGGAAGGTGCACTCCGAAGAGAATTATCAATAAGTCTAGGAGACTTGAGGAAGCGTATGTAATGCATCTCGACGACTTCTTGTAGTACCGTATCCTAATCCCAACCTGGATGTCGGAAGTGACTTTCTAGTTCAGTACTTGTATGGTGATCCCATCAAATAATAGTCTGCCAAATACCCTCAACCCAATCCAATAAAGATCCAGAAACCCCCCCTCAGCCTCGTCCAACCCAACGTCCTCCAAACTACCCCAAACAACCCTCTCCAATCACAGCAGCCTTTTCTGCCACCCCACCAAAACCCGTTTCCTCGTCAAATCTTCAGCCTCCTCAGCTCGTCAAAGGACACTCTAGATCTTGACGTAAGAAACTCCACACACAACCAAATAAGCGCACCCGACCCTGATCCTCGGTAGCGCTGACGGAAAAAGATCCGGATCCGTCAGAAATTACGGAATCGTAGCGCGTAAGGTTTATCTAACCGCACACGTTGTCGGTCGCTGCTGTATGGTACACTAAATTCGAAAATGGAAACCGAAGGATGCTGGGCTGGGTGCGGGGTGGGGTGGGGCTGGAGTTTAGTCCCCCACTATACTTTAGGTAGGTAGGTATGATAGGGTTTGATAGTGGGATGAGGTAAGATTATTGGTATGCTGGATTGTACTGTACCGTGGATTGGGGTTTCTTGGTAGTGGATATAAGGTATCTATTTTGTGAGGGAGTCACAAGATGGATTGTACAGATTTTTTAAGGGGAAATGGTAAGTCGAGCTTTTTTTGAAGGATTTGATGTGGTTGAGTGAGAAATTTTCACAGATCCTTCATGATGAGCTTATCTCATTTGACGCAATGGGTACCGTTTTACGACGAGATCACTCGCTCGCTACCCAATATTCATTTACTAACTGTGAGATGTGATCGCATTTCAGGAGACTAATAAAAAGTATCGAGGAATATCAAGTATCTCCCCGACCACTCGCCAAAAAACCCCCTTCAACCAACAACCAACAAACCCCTCAACCCTCACCAACCCCAAATCAATAAACCCAACCTCCATCCTCCCAAGAAACCAATACTGCACCAACATCTANACCCAGACCCTACATACAGCACAGCATACAGTAATTACCCGAACGGCTCCCGCCAATCACGTACCATCGCCATACACCAACACCGAGCATGAGCAAGTTCATATTTTTCCTTTTTTGTGTGACCTGTGAAGAAAAGCGGGGTGGGTGGTGTTGTGTTATGCTATGCTTTATTACGTCGTACAACGGATGATTGATGGGCTGGCTTATTTCAATCCCCTTTCTTGTTGGCAATTTATTTTGCGCATGTAACTTTCACTTCCAATAAGGAGGTGCTGCTTTAGGAGCAGTAAATTAGTAATAGGGGTTCTTCAGTACAGATCAGTTTTAATATACGAGTCTGGTTTGGAATGTGTTTGAGTGGGTAGGTACGGGTAAGCTTTAATTTGAATTGAAGGATCGGATTATGGTGGTACTAGACTAGACTTATTGATAACCGTTAACGAATCCTACAGTACATTACGGCGGCACTTCCTCCCGCGCTGAGATGAATGGTGGATATTATTGAACTCTGGAGAGCCTCATCCGCTTTAACTGCCTTGTAACTCCCTCTAATTCAGTCCAATACAACCTACCTTACCCTCTCTATACAAACTACAAACCCAAATCACAGCCTAATATACTAAATAACCCCCTCAATTCCACTCTCGAAAACGTAAACCTATCCTCTCCATTCTCCCTCTATTCTCATTCCCATTCTACAGTACAATATCAATCGCCCTCCCCGACCCCCAAACCCACACAACCGCGCCTCAAAACCACACCCATACTCCAATAGTAAGCAAAACCACCCCTCCCCTCCCCCTCCCCCTTCAACCCAACCCAGTAAACCCAACCAACCTGGTTATCTCGGCAAAATTCCCACCCACACCATACCACACCATACCATACCACCCACCCACCAAATGTGCTCATACATACATATACACATACATACATACATGCATACATGCACGTAACCCACCCTTTCACCCTAATCCTTCCATCTAAATCCTTCCATCTAAATCCTTCCACCCAACCAAGCCTAACCAAAAAAAATCAAATCCATACCCAACCACCCACACCTAACGGACAAATAAACCACTAAGTATTATCAAGCTAGCGAGTTAGCTAGCGAGTTAAGCCCCCAAAAAAGAAGCACAGTAAAAAGATTCCTCACTGCAGTGAAGCGGCACGGCACAGTACATACAATACGATGCAGTACCATACGATGCAGTGTCGTGCGGGAGACCACGACTCCACGAGGGATTCACATGTTTTAGTATGGCATGGTATATTACAAGGAAGGGCCGCTGGTATTTTGAGTCAGAGTCAGAGTCGGACTATGTGTGTGAGTGAGTGAGTAGGGTAAGAACGTGGAGGTGTAGGTGTAGGTGAGATCCATTGTACGATTTTTCTATTTAGAGGGGGTTGTAAAGTTAGAGTAGAAGGGGAAGTGGAAGTGGGAGTGGTTTGAAGATAGATCTTGTATATGATGGTATGATGATTTGAAGGGGGGTTACGCGAAGTGAAGTGAATCATGAGTGGAGGGACTAGGTGTGTACGAGTATTTTATCCATTACTACGAGTATAGGAGATAGGAATCACAGTATATTACAAAAAACAGTATATCATAAAAACCAATTCAAACGATTCTACAGGTAATGAGTAACTATTCAATCAAGCAGAGAAATCACTCAAAAAAGACAAGTCCTCATAAAAGAAAGATAGGGTATATATTGAATCTCCCAACGGCACCATCAAATCAACGTGAACCAGCCAACCAGAAAAAAACAGCGCAGCAGAAAGAATGCAATAAATCAACGCCCCAATCCATAGCAAGAACATAAGCAACAACAACATCTACAATTACAAATTTCTCATCGCATTCCCTTCCATCCCCTCATTCTCCCCTCCATCATTATCCCACCATAGCCACCCATACCAATCTCCACTAAAAAAGAGTAAAGAGCACAAAACTTTTCTTGTCCTGTTACCAGTCCTCTAATACGGGTCAAATTCTAAACCCCAATAGGGTTGCCCCTTGATTTCCCGTCTTCGCAACGCACGCAACCAAACAAAAAAATAGTAGCAAAATAAGAAAGTATTCTTACACCCAAGCCCATAATGAATTGCCGTATTCGCGCCAGCCAATGTCATTCTAGGAAAATCGCAGCGAAGGGGTATCTTAGAGTAGCCAGACCAAATTAAAAAAAAGGGAAAGGCGAAAAAAATAATAGTAACACTGACGCGCGCAAGGGACACAAAAAATTCCGGATCCATGTCCTTGGAAATTCTTGTTCCCCTACCCGTCATCTTCTCCTCCAGATTTGTTTTGTTGTAGTTTGTAGGGGCGCAAATGTGCATCAACCCCTAATCATTTATGGGCATATTTCTGCCGTGTTTGTTTTTTATGTTGTTTCGGGATCTACTGTCCTGGTCTGCGCAAGATATCCTCGCAGTTGGCGTCGAATCGCAAGTTCCAGAGGCGGATGGATGCCATGAACTTTTCGGTATGCTCAAGTTGACGGTCGCGTCCAAAGATAGAATCGACAAACTCGGTACCTGCGTTCTTGCCCAATTGCGCTTGCTCCTTGCCACCTCGCTTGCCTGCCTTTAACATTGGTGTTTCGCAAGCCTTCAAAAGCTTCTTTAGCTTGTCTGTCAGTCTTTCGCCAGATTCGATGAAATCCTCAACCATCTCTCTGTTCTCCTCCTTTCGAATGCGTGGCATACATTCTTCCGCGCGTTTGACTTTGCCTGCGAGTTGGATTAGGAGTAACCAGAGTTCACCGGCCATGTCGGCAATTGGTGTTGCGGGTCCGTGATGGTATACAGTCCAGTCGTAAACCCATTTTCCGAGACTGTTCGCATCGAAAACGCTACCTAGGAGCATGATGGGTTCTTCCGATGGATCCCAGTTCTTGAGGGAGTATCCCGGAGGAATGCGGTGCTTGCGTGCGTCAGCTTCGGTCGCCTTGGGAGTTGGTGTTGGCTTCTTTGGCGCAGCGGTGCGTGCGGGTTGTGGTCGGTGTTGAGGTGTAGATGATGACTGTCGGCGTCTTCTAGGTTGATATTCTTCAGGATCATCCCTTTCATACTGGCCCTGAGAGTAATAGTAATCAGTGCCATGCCCACGATAATCAAAAGTTGGCTTTGTCGGCCGCTGGACTCGTCGGTATATAACACCATCCACGATGTATTCTACATATTCATAATCGTCCTCGTCGGAATCCCCATGAGAGGCTCGATAGGAGAAAGAACTGCGTCGTTGCTTTGGCTCATAACGTGGACCGGACCAAGAACTTTGTTTTCGACTCACATTGGCAGCAGTCGCGTAATCTCCTTTGGAGTTGTATCTGGGAGAAAACGCCCGTGGAGACTGTGTATACGCATATGCGTCTCCGGAAGATGTGTGTCGTGAGTGGTTTCGTGTCGAGGGCCCTGATCGTGATGGATAGTATCCGTGGGCTCCTCCGGATGGTGATGCAGCCGGCGATGGAGTCGCGCTGAATCCGTAGTATCCCGCCCCCGCGTGAGGGGGAGGGGAAGTGTATGATGAATAGTTCATGGTAGTCTGCTTTCTGAAATGTCCCGCAGAGAACCTAATAATAAGAAAAGGAAAAGAGTCGAATACGCCCTAGATCGCAGCGTTGAGAATGTGACGAGCCCGTCACCGTGGTATGTAGTCGGTACGAGAGAAGGAGGAAACCTGTGTCGTTGATCCGTACATGTCAAGAACTGGTCGCTAGGGATTCCTTCGAAAAGGAAGACGTTGTGATTGCTGAACGAAGTCGATCGAGTCGCCTTCGGAAGAGTCTAGAAGGAGCGGGGCGTTTCCGGCTCCGGCTCGATGACGTATTTGTAATCGTTGTGAATAATCGTTTGGGTCAGAGTATTTGTGTTCAGCAGATGTGACTGTCGAAGACTCGAAAGGTGTGAATGGTTGGGGAGGATGGATATTTAAGAACTATGTGGTGTGTGGTGTGGGTGGAAATTTAGATTTCGGGTGCTGCTTTTCAGTGCGTTGGCTTGGACCAGGGATATGCCTGCAGGTGCAGGGGGGCGATGACTGCGATGACTACCACTCTGGTCAGCCACAGGGGTGCTTTAGAAATCCCAGAATAAGCCATGGACAAGTACGGCCATTGGAAGATGAGACAGTCACAGCGCTGCATCGAGCTGCATAGAAGTCGGTGCCTTCTGGAATGTGCGGTGCGGTGCGGTGCTGAGCCTGAGCACCGCCAGTCTGCAAGATGGTTGGGCTGCGAGGCATGGAATTGGAAGCACTGAGCACGTCTATCTTGGGCGTGAATGAGTGCGTCCAAGACTCGAGGGGCTATCCACTATCATTGCTCACGCTGCGGAACTTCGAGCGGAAGAGATAGATCGTAGCCCCCCAAGGCGGTGGACAGTCGAGACAGCGATCATCCACTGCTGATCCAGGGGGTGGAGTGAAAGGGGGTCCACCATATGGGGCCCAGGGATGAAAAGCAAACCCTGGGACACCCTAGATATGCCCCTCGCACTTCAGTGGACACCGAGCCAAAAAGAATGCCCCGGGAGAGTTCAGGAACGACCAAGCCAGAACCGAACGACGCCGACCGACCGAGGAGGCATACTCCGCAGACTCGACTCTCGAGTGGGTAGGCTCGTAGGGTACGGCACGCAAAAGGGGCCAAGCAAAGCAAAACATCGCTAAAAGAGGGTATTGAACTTACTTCTACTGTTGCGACTCCAGGCACTCTTCTTTTTTACTTTGGGGCGTGCGACGAGGCCCCTGATTCATGCTGGGGTGGTGGGTGCCGGTGTAACAAAGTCCATGGTCGAAGTGGAAGCGAAATTGGAGAGAGACACACAACCCACGGACGTTCAGAATCTTCCTCGTCGAACTCGTGGGCAATCCGACAACAGACGTCCGACAAGACAATGGGACGAGACTTGCGGCAATGCGGCGTCGGCGTGGGTCAAATAGTAATCTCAATACGGAGTACCCAGCAAACTTTCCCTACCGGCAATGAGGTCGAGGAGGCGACCCGGAAGGCAGTGATGTTGCCGCGAAGAATTGAACCCTGATGGAGTCAATGGGCAGGATAATAATGGGGCGCGGAAGGCGGATGCGATGGATGGCAGACGGCGGAGGCTGATAGCGCGAGATTGGCTGGTGATGCGACGTGGAAGGCGAAAGTCAGTCGAAGGACAAAATAGGAATGATCGTGAGCGAACACTTGATATCTCTCCAACTGGGCACTTGAGTCACAATTGAAAAATGCGTCTTCAGCGTGGCGAGGAGATGAGGGCTCGCGTCGTTGGATTCAAGAAGCGAATTGGACGAAGCCGTTGATGAAGTTGGGACCACCGAGTGGCCAACGATGGCTCAGGGTTGACACGGGTCACTTTGCGCCAATTCGGAGGCTGAATGTGCGAATTGATGCGAACAAAACAATTCTAAGCGAATCGTATTCACCGGATGTGTTTAGGGATGAAGGGCCGACCGATGAGAGGCTGAGCTGCACCGGAAGAACCAGGTGGGATGCGAATGGGACTTGGGATGGGGATTCTTTGGTTCCTGCTTCCTCGGACTCCTGGTGATGGTGGTTATGGTAATGTTATTTTGGTGTGAGGTTATGTACTCCAGTCCAGTGTTCCTGTCCTCCTCCTACGGTCCTTGGGAGCGGATCCTTTGGTTGAAAAGCAATGCTGCCTCTGGGACACAAGACGCACTATATTCTCAGTGGAAATGCTGCTGATGCTGGTACCAACGGATACCGTACGGTCCATATGCATACGTCCCAGGATCCTAGTGTAGTGCGCTACGCGTGGGAGGGTTGCAGCGTCGTCGCACAGGTACGAGAAGGGTGTTGCTGTTGGGAGCACCAAATATATGAAAATATGAAGCAGGATGATAATGTGCCTCTGCTTGGCTTCCAGCCTGATGTGTACCTGAATAATGCTTCGGCCGCTCACATACGAGCGTCGGGTGTAGATCTCGTCTAGGGGGTGCTCTTACGGTAAGAACTAACTTGAGCTGCAGAAGATTGCCGCACCCGTCGTGAAGAGGGGGTTTATTTGAGGATCTTTCCGCGCGAGGGGTAGGAGAGGGGAGGAGGGGCTACATATGTACGTGCAGCCGGCTTGCATTGATAGCGTTCATAGAGGGGCTGGCCCAGAGCGAGCTGTGGGTGTCACAAGCAGAAGAAAAGGAGGGGGGAAAAGAGGGTTGACGACACTGAAGGAGGGGTCGCGTTTGAAGATATCGACGATGGAGGGGCTGAAGAGTGGGAGGAACAAACCCAGGCTCTCGTCCCATCGTTATGACGCTTTCTGACCATCCACAATTGTGGATTGATTAGGAGGGGTTGGCTTTCTGCCGAATCTCACCTCATGATGACTTACTACGAGGATAAGAATAAGAACTCTAGGTTGCTAACGCTGACAGCAAAAATCTTCACTACATTCCAACATTGGTCCGCACGAGCACACCCTCTTCATCAATGGCCTGACTGTGAGAGAAAATATATGTTGGTAAGAATAGTAACCACGGAAATAGTCCTGATATTGGACTAACTGGTCTGCAATCAACATCAACCAAATAGGGAGGCAGATATCAACCATGCCACCGTGCTCGTGACTACTTTTTTGATAGACGATTCTTCCCGTCACTTTATCCGATTCCAGCGGCTGCTCATCCTCTCACAGCCAAAATCAGAGTGAGTACTCCCACCATTCCGGGCTTGTCAGGTGATAGCCGAGGCCAAATCAAGCTTAGTGGACGTACTTTCAGGGGTGGCTTTGAAAAGGTCTCACGCGAACCACCCTTCTTCTGTCACATCCTTGTGTTTTGGCGAATTACAACCTGTTTTTCCTCACAACCACCATCAGTCATACCTAGTTTCCCCAAATGGTTCAGCCCATGACCTTTGTCGACCTCCGAATTTGGGAAGCACCAAACGGCTTCCGCCGTTTCCGTCACGATGGCATTCCCTTCAACTCCTGAATTTCTTTCCTTTGGTCCTTGGATCATCACGACAAACTGAAAGCCATAAGGGGTTGGTTCATATGTCGTATGCCGTCTGCGTCCCAACTATTGCAGATCTAGAAGTAGAAGCGCGACAATAGCGCTGCAAATCAATGCGCCAACGCATAATCACGCCCTAAAATGGGGCCCGGATCACAGCAATACAGGCTGTCTATGCACACTCGGGTAGCCTTGATTTAGGGCATATCAAGGCTAATCGTCTTCCCGCAGTGAACGGAACACCTGCAGAACTGATGATGCAAGTTGGTGTGGTCTGTTCCCCTTGCTTGTTTGGAAACCAATCGGTCCAATCCAGAGGTAGAGAGACACCATAACTTGGTTGATATCAGATATCCCCAACAGTGCAAGCGAGTGGCTCCAGCCTCGTTCTTTTCGTGAGGCTCCAGAGGACACACGGAGGCTCTTCGTCCTTTTGCCAGGCCAGCCACCTCTCAAGCCCCCACAAGGTTCATCGATAACGCTATCCAGGCTGTCCACCCGCTGGTCCGTGACTCGCTTGTGTCATTTGCTAGAATAGCTCGATGGGGCAACTGGAGTTTGTTCTGCCGTTTCTACTCCAGGGAACATCACACTCCTCCCTGGACATCAATTTGCAGAGTTTTCATCTTCCCAGACCTTTTCGATAGATAATCCTTCGTATTCCAATATTACCTGCTAGGGCTTTTGCCCTCCCGCACTTGGCCCAGCGGTCAGTACACCGACTTTTTTCATCGCTGCTTTCTTCTACCAGCAAAGCATCGCTGGGTCGACACTGGGTACTTATGCCTTGAGATGTTGCTCTGTTTGCATCAAAATGCATCAAAATAGCTCGGGAGAACCAAAGACCTGCATATCCTCCGATCTCTTATTCGCGGAAAGTGGAAATGTATCCCGGTTGCGCCCACGTTGCACAGGATTGTGCCACATTTTATCCCCCTGCGTGCAGCTACGCCTCATAGACGGCGCCATATTGGATGACCAGACATCCACCATCCTGCAGCCAGATAACACGGACAGCAGCACCCGCATACATGGCAGCAAAATCTTGCCATTCGTGCTCCTCCTGCACACGTGTACTCGAAGCAGAGGAAGAAAGAACTGTTGTCACCAGCGCAATGACGTCGCATTGGCTCCATCTTCGCGCAATTTCGCTGCATAGTTATGGAGTTTTCTGCAAAAAATTCAAAAATGTAAAAATGCCTATCTGAAAAAAAATGGCAGAAAAACTGGAAAGGGTAGGAACCGTTGGGCTGGGTGGATCAGGGTCAGTGTGCTTCGAACAGGCAGCGAGCATTGCAGTGCAGGATTCCGGGGTATCCAGAAATACCCAAGGTATTTCCAAATGCCCATGTCCTGTTTGTGTCTTGTCTTGGTCTGGCTTCTCCGAAAAGATTCAAAAAGAAGTCCCAGCACAATCTTGGGTCAAGCCAAGAATTCCAGCAATTGCACCGAGCTGTGAAGTTTTGTGAACTGAACAGAGTTTCCTGAAGTTGCCAGGAAAGATTCAAGATTCACAAAAGAGCATGCCGCCTCCGAATAGCTTATGAGCTGCCGAAGGAGGAAACATTCGCCGATACGGATATATGATTGCTGATTTCCGGTGGTCATCGACGCGTCCAGCCCTTGTTGTTGTACGAGGTTGTCACATATTGCGGCGCGCTTAAGTGTCACATACATGACCAATGAGAAGCCCAGCGCAAAGGTGAGAACAATTTACTTCAGCCTCCTAATGAGACGACTTGGATTGAAATTTCGGAAATTTCTACCCCTAGCTTCATCACATAACAAGACTTGTTCTCAGTTCGAGGATCAAACTGCTTAGCAGGGCCGATATTTGTTGTTTCGCTCGGCGGGTGTTTTGTTTCAACACAAATCACATCGATATTGGGGCATGAGGAATTGTCAGGATAAAGTATCACGTGGAATGATTTAACAAGGTTCGTCTATTGCAGATACCGTTGCCCGAACGAGTACCAAGACATGAGTTCGCCTCCTTCACAAGGATTCAAGGATTACCATGATCTTCTTCATCACGAATAACCTCGGATTACACGGAGATTCTTTGTACGTCTATCTCCGCTTCAACTGTCAAGATTCTTCTTATTTGCCTCATGTGCCCTTATCATTCTTTTATTTGCCATCAACAGGCTTCCATATAATTTCGTTTGCATTCGTTTGTCAGCGGAAGTTGTTCCGTCTGTTTCCATGTTATTGCCACTCTATGAAACGGGATTCCAAGAAACACCGAGTTTCGGTCCTCAAGGAGAAATCGAGTTCTACAAGTGTATCACCAACCTCTGGGAAGCATGAGTATTTTTTAAACGAATCTTGATATCTGATGACCCAAGTTGGAGTCATCAATTCATCCGTCGTCCATGTCCGTCAACATTCCTTATTAAAATCCGTTTGTGCGATCGTTCCTGCGATATCTACCTGCCCCCTCCATTTCTGCCTTCAGCCTTCCACTCTGACTCATACGAGTAAAGTTTTTGGACTATGAGTCGCTGGAACTTTTCTGTAGGCACAGACTTTTGACTGAACAGATACTGTATGTAGAACTTGCCACCAGAGTGAGTGGACGGAACTTGGAATCAAAGGGTGTACTCGTATTTGTAGTAGAAATAAGCAGTTTGCAGTCGTTTTTCGGGACAAGTTGGACCAATGGTTATCTTATCCACATATCTTTCTACCAGAGCCTCATCAGGGTTTTGATACGGTAAGGGCTTGGTTGTGTCTGTGCAGTGACGATAGGCTACCGATCTCCTACAGTACAGTATCTTCTGTTTCTGAAGAAGTTTGACATCAGATGAGACTTGTATTCACACATACGGATGCTCGGCACCCGAAGCAACCGAACTTCCAGAAGACCAAAATGTTTTCCTTACGAAGTACCAAGTCCAGCGATCTAGAACCTGCATCTCGAAAGTTCTACAGTATAGTGGTAGTGCCTCGCTTCTCTAACTATTTTCAGTCCTATAAGTACTATACTATACTCTATACAGACCGCGTATTCGTAAAGACCAATCCTCCACTACGCTCAACGACCCGTTCCGTTTCGTTTCATGTCCCCCGACTACACTCTATCCCCAACGAATCTGATGATTCATATTTAAACAAGCATAATCCTCCCTTCCTTCGCCGTTCCAGCCCCCCTTCTTGTCCTGTATTTTTGGCTGCCAACACCCTTGGCGGGAGCCTCAATTGTGTATGCATGCATGGTCATCACATCATGTCCACCTTTCCGTATTTGTCCGGGGGATGGGAACGGGAAGAAGAGGCTTCGGGATGTGAAGCCTCTCGAGCGGCCGAAATAGCAAACGAGATGGTGATCTTCCGGTTGCGGTTTATGCGGAGGGGATGCCGATGGGGGATGTGGGATGCGTGCGGGCGGGTGATTTGCAGGTGAAACGTAGGGGGGTTCTGCCTTTTTTTTGGTTTGGTTCTTTTTTGGGGGGTGGTTGTTTGTGTGTGTTGATTGTATGGGGGTATGGTAGCTTGGTTGTTGGACTTGGGATATTTGGGTTGTCTTTGAACGGTATGTGGTATAGATGCCTCCATTTTTTCCTTTAACTGAGATCCTGGTGGACGAGAAAAGTGGTGGAGAATTGTCTTTTGACTATTAGCGTGAGTTGATTCTAAGGACTTAAATGTTTGGAATGTCTAGAATAATTAAATTTATTGTGCCATTGTTTTCGATAAATCAGTTTAGTTGTTTTAATTGAATGATATAATAATAGTTTTTAGATAAGTCAGGATATGATAATAGAGGTTTCTGCTACTTTTCTTGTCTGTCGGGAGCCGAGACAACTTGAAGGCATTATTAGATATCATTATTCTTCCATACCACTATAGAGCCCTCAAAGACCTCCCTCTAACTTTGTCAAACTAAAACCAGATTCAAGAATCAGCTGAGGCAAAAAACAAAGTGGCGAATTGTATTGCGTATCCTTAGTATCCAACAACTCCTTGATCTCCTCGCCTCCGCCACAATATAAACTATCCTGGATATGCCACCCTGAGGCTGTACATCATACCTGGCTCTGGTTCTAATCGAGCTACGCTTATTTCCTTGTGATATGATGGGGTGTGTAGATGTACTGACTGTAAAGCGGCGGGTTCTCAGCACGGCGATGCGGGTGGATGAGTCAGTTTTTTGTGATTGTGAGTTTGGGTTTAGGTTTGGGATGGATGAGATGGGATGGGATTGGTTCTTGGGTACTGTGGTGTTTTTGGGTTTGTGTTAATGTTTTGGAGAATCTGGGGTTTGGGGAAGTGGGGATGAGATGGTGCGGTTAGTGGGTGCGTGGGTGGGTTTTGGATGAGTGAGTGAGTGAGTGGTTATGTCTTGTTTGTGATTGGTATGGGTTATGGTGGGGAGAGGTAGGGTTGATATGGGGTGGTAGGTATTTATTGCTATTTGTTGGATTTTGTGTATTATACTATCTTATATCTTAATTGAAGTTTCTTCTTTATAAGTGTATTTCTGATAAATATTATTTTCTATTCGGTAGGGAGAATACGTTGGAAAGTCGAAATAGGAGGGTTGGAGGTAGTTCTTATAGTATTTATGTTCATAATCTCTCAATTGCCTTTTTGAGAGTGTACTTGAGTACAAGTCTTACCTAACTAATCATTTTCAAGGGAATGGCAACTATTATACTAAACAACTTAATGCGAGGATAATGGATCTCGCGAGTAACCTCCACGTAACTGAGGTTAGATATATATTTTACCTCAGAAACTAAACAGCAGGTCCACTAGGTTGTGTCGTCTTTTTTTTGGATGTGGAGCTGGCTACAGCACGTAGAACCTTCGCTTTCTTTCCACTGTTATATATCAAATCCACGTATTGAAAGTCTTTCATATTTTCTCGCAAAGATATCATTCACCACCGTGGGGTATAGAAATATCTTTACCACCACCCAACCAACTCTTTCACCTCAGATAAACCCACCCCATCCCAAGCACAAGAGCCTCTAATTCTAGTCCACACCCCATGTTCATGACGATAAAACGTACACCCAACAACCCATCTCACAAACTCCACAATCTGACTCCAGCCCCACCCCGGAGCCGCGGCAGTATTAAAATTAATTTCAAGAATGTATTCTGCATTCATGGGATCGTAGTAGGATGTCCCACCACGAAGACGTATTGTATAAGCGAAGCGAGGGGGCTGGCCGCTCGCGGAAAGGGGGTGTGAGATGGTTGCGAAGGAGAAGTCTGTTGGGCTTCTGTAGATCGTTTGATTGGCGCGGAGTTGGTAGTTTTCTACTGTTGAAGTGAGAGGCAGGTGTTGGAAATATAGTGGTTGGGGATTTGGATGGTAGATGTGAAGGAAGGAGGGGCTGGTGAGGTAGGCGAGGAAGAAATCTCGGAAGTGGAGGCAGTCGGTGGCTTGAAGTAGATCGGTGTAGCGGGTTGCCATATTGGGTTTATTGTTGTTTAAATTTGGTGCGGATGATTGTAAGAAGTGGTGGAGTTAGTTTCACAGACGAGGTTGAGGCTGTTCTTGTGCTCGCTTAATAGCTTGATTAGAGATTAGAGTAGATTCTACTAGATCTATATACTGAAGAATACCGCAACTCGTCAAGTGAGACCAAGCCATTCATCTACTACAGAATACACATGTGCGTCTCACTCTCCATTGTCCATGCTCTGCTTCTCCCTGGGTTTTCATTCTGTTTTCTCTTTGTGCTCTACAAAAACGATATCATCACCATGATCTATTCCATTCCATAACCTTACGCCTACTTCCACATTCGTACAAATGTTTAATATACCGCTATTTCTTCTACTAAGGTCTATTCTCATGATGATAAAAAGAAGCGCCAATCGCCTATCTCACAAAGCACACAACTTTATGGTACCCCCATAGGTGGGATGTAGGTGTGTTGAAATTGATCTCAAGAATGTACACCTAGTTGTTTGCGCTGAAAGAGATGCCTGAAGCGAAGGTTGTAAAAGAAAAGGGTTGTATCAAGAGCTTGGGATAATGGGTCAAGTCCTGAAAATATATTCGACGACAAAAGCTTCAGAATTATTCAAGTAACAGTCAAAGCTCATGGTAGAGACGTTGGGTTGAAGGGGAGGAAGTACCAAGGCGCTGGTAATGGATGATGAAGATAGGCAGATTGGTAGAAGACAATGTAGTTTATAAAGGAGTCGCGAAGGGGATTGCCCATGTCGATGTGGTTTGCTATGCTGCTTTTTATGCTTTTTCTTGTTTGTGGATAGTACGCACACTTGATCTTGGCTTTGGATTGTCTTATGAGATGGAGCTGATCTTTCTATTTGAATGAGTCTGTCTTGTTTCAGCTTTTACAAAGCCATGCATCACAGACTCTACTTGGTCAGCTTACTGGAGAAGACAAGTTTAAGAGAGGCGGGCTTTACTCTGTACACCCCTGAGTTATAAAGATATTATCCTAAAGATCTCACACAACCAAAACAATTATAAGAATAGTATAGAATAATTGTTAATTTTCATTTCTTATTGTGCTAGGCGAAATGGGACAACTGAGTTACTTGTGCTAGACTTTTGGTATAATGACTTTTGATTGCGTGTACAGAGCAGTACCCGCCTCTCTTACCACTGCATAGAAAATGTAGCAATAACCAGTGAACTAATTGCCCGAGGAAACCCTTTACGAAAGTTTTAATAGAAAAGACCCGACCAACTCATTATGTACGCTTTGAAAGATACTGTAAGAACTAGAACTCCCTCGCTCCTTAAGCGAATAAATCAACTGTTTAAATTAAAAAGGGTAAGTTAGAAAGCAGAAAGATCAATCGTTCTAGATTGTTCATATAACATTATCACATGTGCAAGCGTCAACTGTCTAAGTTGGGTCGACTTTCTCATATTCACAACATTGAAAAATCTGCTGATGTCTGTTTTTGTGCCTGCTATTTCCTAACTCAGAAATTTTTCCTCGTCCGGTCATACTCCGACCATCTCTCGATTCCCTCAATCTTTCCTTCTTCCGGCATATCTTTCGATTCCTTCACCACATCTCAACTCGTTCCCTGACCTGGTATTGTCCGTTTCTGTCTGCAGGCTGTAGTCTTACCCAACTATCGTTCTGCATGGTATAAGACTCTCTAAAGACTCTTCTCACAAACGACACAAGTCGGTCCCATGTCCAGTTGATGGCTTCGTCATCGTTGAAATTAATCCCGAAATCGTACTTTTTGTTGATGGGACCGCTTGTTTTGCAGCTCAGACAAAGTGAATAAGCGTAGGATGGAGGTTCATGTTCACGTTGCGGTTGAACTCCGTATTGAGCTGGTTTTGCAGCTGGAGAAGCATGTGTAGTTGTCTGTAGGAAAATCTGGACGCAGGGGTTCCTCAAATGGTGTGGGATGGAAATGCTCATAGTCCAGGGTAGTTGGCCTGCCGCTGGGGGTGGGTTGAGGAACCAACGACGCTGCGGGTCTTGTGGAGGAAGGGGGAAGTCGCCCCATTTGATGTAATAGAGCAGCTCATGCCGCTCAAATCTGAAATTGAAATCGTTGTCCATGATGCTGGTTTTCTACTTGTGAGTTTTCGCAGGCGTTTGTACGGAGGTTTGTTGTCGGGGTATCACTAGGAGTGTACAAGGACTATTCCAGGATACAATTGAGACTGATCGCAAGGAGCGAAGAGCCTGAAGGCTAGCTATTATTAATACTCGACTAGAATCCAGTCCTTTCCCGATTAGGAAACTCCAACCCCGCACTCCTATTCACTAAGCGAAGGCCCGAATATTCACTAATTCATTCATACCCCTACATTCATGAAGAAGCACATTTTGAAGAAATGTTTGAAAACCGGGTACTAGTTGGCCCTAGAGTATATATATAAATTAAATCTTTATAGTGAAATATGTTTTTATTTATAGTGAGATTTGTAATCAACCAATCACATAATTAATAATTTTTGAATTNCAGGTGCCCTCTTATGACATACTGAGTGAATGTGCTTAAAGTCAGAAATCAGCATATATGTTCTGTTGGAACGATCACGCATGTCACTTCATAGCTGACTCTTATACTGTCATGAAAGTTTAAAAGTGTTATGGCTTATTTGAACCGCGATGTTCTACTTTGACGGGCAACATGAGGTGTATAAACTCATGGTTGACTAGGTCGGGTAGAAAACTATCGCCTTGGAACTATGCTTCCGCCACTGGAGCCTGGAGAAAAAAACAGATGTAGAAGGCAGATTGTCAGAATTCCTCACCCCAAAACCCCTTGTGGTAGACGGCGAATGAAAATAAAGGGCAAAGGAATGAATGTGACTTGAACATGTAAGCTCAATTTAGTAGATTTTCTATCACTCAATGAATAATAAATCTTACCAGGCATATCATGATCTTGGACTTAGATATATCATTGTTCTGCCACAATATCAATAACTAATCACCAATACAAACATTCTTTCTATTTGTCAAACACAAACATGCTCAATAGATCAATTATTCCGGCACCCCTTTGGCCCAGAGGTTTCCAACCATCATCTATTCTCAACGAAGATTTCTCACTCAACCCTTTCTTTAACATTACAACCGTATGGTGCCCCATCTCGAGTGTCAGGACTATAGCGAATTCTCTTCCACGAGCCAACATCTTGCTCTCTCTCAAAGTAAAGCCGTAAAACCTCCCTGATAAATTCTGTTTTCCTTTGCCATTCCCAGCTTGTTACATCTTCTCCATCGTAAGTGAAATCTATTGTGAGAGTGTAGTCACTCCAAGAGCCGCAGGGTCCCCAATTATTTCCCCAATTTACATTGGGATGCTCTGGCTCCAAACCATTCGGTTTCATTTCCCTGGCGTAACTTGTAAAGCGTATTCTGGAGGTATATCGTGTATTGATTTCGGGGTTGTCATGAAAGATATCGATAAGATAAAAGAAGTGATTGTAATTCGAGGCAGCAGAATTTGGAGCTTGAATGACTTCGTCCCAGCCTGGTGAATCTGGGCCATTGAGGATTTTGGGGCGTTGACAAAATTTGGGGGAGAAGATGAATGTCAACAGATTGTCTCGGAGTGGACTTTTATAGAGGTCCTTTTGTGGAGAAGAGTTCGCCATAGTATCGTTGAAGAGTTCCAAGGGTTTTAAGTTCAGTATTTGTTGCGGATTCAAGGAGAGACTCTTCAGACAGAGTTGCAGTTCGGCTGTAAATATTCCAAGATAACGCTAGCGCCGCTAATGGGAAGTGAATGAATAGGAGATAAGATCAACAGTCTTGAGCGAATCAAATACCATGATGGCTAGTTTGCTTGTGAGACCTACATTATCTGTTGATGACTCCTCTTTCATAGTTATACAAAACCTCTATATTTGTACGTCGTTTGAAAGCCAAATATAAATGACGCCGTTCTAGGCAGGCAAAGGGCCAACGGATACTTCACAAACAGCAACATACAGTTTCTATGATAGTAGTCGGTTACACTAACAGGATACTCACTCTCTAGTATCCGGAGAAAACTATCGTACACATCGGAGCAAACATTACCGTCCGCACTTCCAACGAGAAATGATTCATAGTTTAATTCTGCTCACTCCTGAGAAAGGATGGTTAATATCTTCATGTGGAGATGGCAATAGAAGTAGTGTTAATCAAGGAGGGGAGGCATGAAATAAGGTAGAGCAGGTCTTGCAGCGGTCCAAGTTTTCTCCAGAGACACCTCCTTACTAGGAGAGAGCCAAAGACTTCTAGATTTTCTCTACGTAGACAGAATACTTGTATGTTTTGAAAATTGCTATTTAGTGCGTCAGTCTTGTTGATTTACTTTTTTGAGTCAGAGGCAGGGGTGGCGATAACTGGAAAGAGATCGTGGACGATATAATCCTAAACAGAACAGCTTACCTCTGACGAGGTGACATAACCCATGAAAGAACAAGGCACCATCCTAGAGCAGAGGAAGCATATTTGTTAGGCATCATAGCAATTTTTTATCGAATCACCCCACACCCCGAGAGAACTTCTGTAATCCCTTTCTAACCTTTTCCCTACCCCACGAATCCAGCGTGAGAACAAACTAATCACTTAATCAATGGTTATTTAATTAAATCATGATTAAATAGATTAACTTAGATTAGGACCTTCGGGTGATTAAATAGATTAAGTGGCGTT
>LT855421.1:2586666-2628383 GCA_900184765.1 Hymenoscyphus fraxineus
ATCATCTAATCTCACGTCCTCGGCTCGACTTTTCCCCATCTGACTTAGTTGGGGGTTGAGGTCGGTTGTTGGATGGCGACTTGGATGGAGAGAGGGTGTATCTGCTTTTCTTTTGGAGATGCAGGGGCCCATTGTGTGGGTGTTGGGTTGTGGGTGGGATAGGTGGTGTGGATGTGAACTTGTTGATGTGATGATGTGAGGACCTGGTATAGGAGTGTAGTTGTGGATATCCGGTCTTGAGTTAAGAGACGATGAAAGACGAGTAGATAGACGAACGACACAATATCAAATACCTTCTCAATCGCTTCACCCCCGTACACCAAAGCCAAAAAGCCAGAAGAGACGACGAGCCGAACAATAGAACCACTCCCCGACCGACTGACCGACTAGACGTAGACCCCCAATGCAACGTAAGCTAGATAGATAAATCGTACCGAGCGAGTATCAAGTAAACCATTCACAAATATCAATCATACACCTTAATCAAAGTAAAAACGCAAGATCGAAGAAAAATCCTTCCTCTTCTATTCAAGCCGTACAATCCATGGTACCCATACCACAGACGCAGCAATAGAAACTCGCCACCTGATCCCGCATCTCATGTGCCCAATCCTGCAATCCTGCCAGGGCCTAGACATGGAGTACACCAAGAACCCAAGTGTGACGACAACACACCGACTACCTCCACGAATCAGATCTCACCACAGATGCCAAGGTCACGATAAGTACTGTACTGTACTGTACATATGAAAGTCATCACCTAACAACTAACTCACTCGGTCACATCAAACAAGAGAGAACCATTCAAATACAATACACTAATTTTACTATTTTGACTTTGGGTTTCAGAAATTGGGGGAATTCTACTACGCATACACACTCCTCTCCTCCTCTCCACGCACACCCAAACTCAAGCCAATCCACTCTCTAGAACCCTCCCCAAAGCTAAGCTCACATCCACCCTCTTCATCCAATTCACCAATCACCCAAGAAAATAGTGCCGATGCCTTCCTTCCCAAGCAAAAGCAACCATGTGCAAATATCCATTCATGAATTTCTAATCATCGGTACGGTATTCAGTTTCCATCCCCCACCCGTCCTTCCCTCTCGCAATTATCCACAAATTTTTAGGTATTAGACGAGAGAAAAAGCACCAATACAAACAAACTTGGGGCACCATCTTTTCTCTTCACCAAATGACAGAAGAAAAGAAAATGAGGAGGTAGAAGTTTGCCGCCAACCCATGTCAAGGAAACAAAACAAATATGAAAAAACGCCATGCGAGGAATGAACTCCAGTGCGCCAGAATGAGGCAAAAATAGAAATGATGAAATTATCTACAATCGATGAAAAAACGAAGAGCTGGTACTGTACACTATCGACAAGGATGATAGGACTGACTTGTGACGAAAGCCATTAATCGAGTTTTTAGTTTTTGGCTGTGGAAGAGGGAGCAGGTGATACTTCAGGAACCTGACTAGGAGGAGCGGTAAGATTTTGGGGATCCTCGGTAATGACTGGATCCGATGGATTAGTGCCGGGGTGGATTTCGACATTGGGATTTTGCTCCAACTCCTGACGGCCATTTCCTCGTGGGAATCTCACCGAGTCGGTGTCGTTGTAATTTCGTTCGATTGGAGACCATCCGGCTACACTGCCAGCAATAATTCCTGCCATTACAGTGGTTGCACCTAATGCTGAATTGGAACGAGATCGGTTGCCGCGACCACGTTTTCGGGATTCAGGTGTAGGTTGTGGTGAGCCGAATTGCTCTTCTTGTTGAACTTCGTTGTTAGGAGTGTGAGGTGCGGATGAGTTACTTCTGGAGCGAGAACCACTACGAGAACGGTGAATAATATCGTCGCGGGTCTGTTGCATGGCAAATTTGAGGTTGTTCAATCGACCACCCTTCATCTTCTTGAGGAAGCTCAGCTCTTCCTTGACGTCTGCGAGGGGCTTGGGGAATCGGAATTGTTCTTCCTCGTCGGAAATTGTAAGTTCGGGCTTCTTTGGTCGGTTTCGGATATATTCAGGGATCAATCGAACAACAAGTTCGTCAGGGATGAGACGAATGACAGCTCCGGCTGGAATGGACAAAAATCCAAGAACAACCGAGTATCCCCACTGAGCTCCGTTAAGACGAACGATACTGAATGCTGCGCCACCAACAAAGATGATCATGATTTGAATTCCAACCATGACAACGTTAATACCCATGAAGAAATAGTTCTTAGTAACACCTTCAAAGATGTTGAACTTGTTATCAAGACGACGGTTGCTATAATAAAGTCAGTACACGTACGTACAGATGGATAGGTTATACTTACTTCCATTGGTTGAATACTTGCATCCAGACAAAGGTGTTGAAGACGAGTGTGTTGACCTGGCCAAGTTCGCGATCGGAAGTGTACGAGAAAATCTTGTCGGCAGCAAAGTAAAGGATCAAGGTAACGGTAAGTTGGTAAATGGCTTGACCGATAATCATCTTCCACATGGTAACACTGATCAGAGGAGCGGATTTTGGATTTGGTTTGCGGTCCAAAATGCTCTTGGTGGGAGGATCAGTAGCGAGGGCGAGAGCAGCCATGGTGTCCATGATGAGATTGACCCAGAGTAATTGTACAGCAGTCAGAACGGATTCTTCATTGTCGTTGGAAACAGCAGAGATGAATGTGAGGAGGACGGCGGTGATGTTGACGGTGAGTTGAAACTGCAAGAATTTCCTAACCGCATCATTGACAGCTCGTCCCCACATCATAGCCTTGACAATGGAGTTAAAGTTATCGTCCATCAAGATAATGGCAGATGCCTCTTTAGCAACTTCCGTACCAGCGATACCCATAGAGAAACCAACATCTGCGGTCTTGAGAGCAGGAGCGTCGTTGGTACCATCACCAGTAACAGCAACGGTCTCACCGAGTTCCTTTAGACGCTTGACAAGAATACGCTTATCCTCGGGACTGGATCGGGCAAGAACTTGAAGACGAGGGATAGCTTGGTCCATCTTTTCTTTGCTGAGTTTTCGAAAGGTTGGTCCTTCCATGATGAGTCCACCAGGAGTGTAAATACCACACTCGGTGGCAATTGCTCGGGCAGTGACCAAATTGTCTCCAGTAACCATGCGAACGACGACACCGGCCTTTTGGCAGGTTCTGACAGCCTCTGGAACACCATCACGAAGAGGATCCTGAATACCCACAATGCTCAAGAGAACCATTTGTTTAAAGATATCATCAAAGACAACATCGCCATCCACGGTGCGCGCACCTCTCGCTGGCCATTGTTCAAAGTCACGGTAAACCATAGCGATGGTACGAAGAGAACGAGAAGCGTAGTTGTCGATCAAGCCAAGTAGAGTTTGTCGGTTTTCATCGTTAATAGAGGAAGCATTTAGCTCCTTGGTTGGGTCTCGAATGACGGTAGAGCACTTTTCCAAGAGAATTTCGGAAGCTCCCTTGACATAAAGACGGTGTTTGCCATCGTCAAGTTGAACCACGACACCCATACATTTGCGGCCGGAGTCGAAAGGAATAAGTTGAACGATTTTGCAGTTAGATCTCTCTTGGTCGACTGGGCCCATTCCGAGGTGTTCCTTGGAGAATTCTAGAAGAGCAGTCTCGGTCTTGGAACCAACAAAACTTTGCACTCCATCCACTTCTCCTTCAAAGGCGGTAGAGTTGATGACGATGGATTGCATGAGTGCCTTTTTGACCTCCGAGTGAAGAGCAGAAACGACTTCTTGAGCTGGGACATTCTCCACAGTGACTTGTTGCTTGCCCTTGTTGTCGGATGGCTCAGAATCAGCAGGCGCAACAGTTCCACCAAAACGTGAGCTAGTACCGATAGTTCCTGCGACAACCTTCATCTTGTTTTGGGTCAAAGTTCCAGTCTTGTCAGAACAGATAGTGGTAGCGTTACCCATGACTTCACAAGCCTTGAGATGCCGAACCAAGTTGTTCTCCTTCAACATACGAGTCGTTGCGAAAGCCAGGGCTAGAGTAACCGCGAGAGGTAGACCTTCGGGGACAGCCACCACAACAATGGTCACTGTGACAATGAAGATGTTCAAGAAATCCTGACCCTTCTCGGATGGCGTTCCAGGGTTTTTTGGCAAGTGCGCAAGAAACTTGATGAACAAAACAATAAAGAGCAAACCACCTGCAGATGCACCCAACTTGGCAATGTACTCGGCCAAGGTGTTGAGCTTGGATTGTAGAGGTGTGACTTCGGGATCTTCTCGAAGAGACATCAGAGTCTTTCCGTAGCTTGAGTTGACTCCAGTGGAAGTGACCAAGAAAGTACCAACACCTTCCGTGACTTGTGCACCAGATAGGATGAACGGATCGAGCTTGCGAAGACTATCGTGGTTTTCGATTGCTGCATAGACAGTATCTGCAGGGGTTTTGCGAATGATGTCAGATTCTCCAGTGGTTTGAGATTCATCGCACTTGACATTGTGTCCTTCAATAAAAATCCCGTCAACTGGAATCATGTCTCCGGGTTCCAAGTGCATGACATCTCCAACCAAGACGTCAAAAACTGATACTTCAATAGTCTTACCCGATCGAATGACATTGACATCGCGATCTTGCTTCTTTTTGTTCAATTTCACGAATTGGCGTTCCTTTTGATAATCGTTCAAAGATCCGACCACTACCACAATAAGAATAGCTGCAATAATTGCAACACCTTCAACCCATTCGATTTTTGCTGCGCCTGGCTTGTGTTCGGCACCGAATGTTTGATACAATCCAATTGCCAGGGAGATTGCTGCAGCGACCGAGAGCAGAATCAAAACTTTGTCGTTGTAGGTAATCCACATCAGCTCCAGCAAACTTTTGCCCTTCTTCACGGGGAGTCGGTTATCGCTGAAAACTCGTTTGCGGTCAAAGAAGGAATCGCCTGATGCTGATCTCCGAGGCGTGGTTGGTGAGGAATCCTTGGAAGACACTCTTGTTGCGGGTGTCTTGGACTCCTCACGAGGCACAGTTTGTGTTGCGGCCTCCTTTGCCTCTTCGAACGTGACTGTTCCATCCAAATCTGCCTCGTCCACACTCAAACCAGCTTTTCGATCCGATCGTAAACCCTTTTCCAAGCCAGCCAAACCTCCAAGTGCATAAAATGCTGATAAACTCTTTGGGTTGATTAACTTATTCAACAGTCCGGGAGTGTAAGCGAAACTGTTATCTTTTCGTTCAAAATCTTCTTCTGTGCCGGGGTCTGGGTCCAAGGCCTCTGGGTCATTCATGATTTTATCGTTTCCTGGAACATCTCCAACCTTGTCCTTGTCGGCTTGCGTTCCATTGGCGAATGTCTCTCCACTGTACGCGGTACTTGAATGATTTCCTTCATCTGATTCAATGGAGTTTTGTCTGGATCTTAAACCTGGAACAGATAAATATGCACCCCCTTTCTCTCCTCCTCTCGACGTCGGTGAAGAAACATTATGTGGTGAGGTTGGCCGACTCTCTCTGCTGTCGAAAGATCCTGATGGTCGTAGTTCGGGTACTGATATACGGCTCGCGCCACTTGGTGTACTTGAAAGTTGTAATCTATCACCTCCAGCTCCATCGTTATTAGAAGGACTAGCAGGGTCTCCCGAGAGAGTCGTAGGTGATGAGGACATGTTTTTGAGAGCAACTGCATCGGCGTCCATATCTTGTCCTGAATTTGGATTGCTAACTGCAGAGGTGTCGATGGTAATTGTCGGTCTATATTGACATAACGGTTAGCGAGGCTGGCTCAAATATAATCAATCACCCTTCAAGGCATGGCCACTGGGTATGAGTGGGCTAGTTACGCACGCTCTTTGCCTCCGTCCAGCTGGACTAGGCGATGGTGAAGGCGAGACGCCTCCAGGAGCTGACATTGTGGAGGTTGGAATCAAGATTTCCTTGAGTTTGACGACTGTCTAGACTTCTGTGACTTTCACAGCCCGAGGCGCAGAGCCTTGGCGAATATGGATGAGCTGGTATTGAGTAATCGTCGTCTGCATCTGACCAAGGCTGTGTGGAATTTGATGAGAGCGCAAAGGTGGTAAAAGGGGAAGAGGTTACGAGGTGACTAGGCTGGGAAGTATATAGGTTAGCCAAGGGCCTCTGGGGGATGCTCTGGGGATCCTCTGTGGATGATGGTAAACAAGACTTTTTGTCCAGTAAGGCCAAGCCATTTACTGGGGCAAAGTTTTGCAGGTAGCCTTGGCTGATTGCTGCTGGCGAATTGCTTGTCGGGTTAGGTCGCGTCAAGCTATGCCATTGCCATCACATCACAGAGGACCAAGGCAGTTGTTTGGATGGTGATTCTGAGGGGAGGGAGGGAGTTTGAGCTATTCTTACATTTGTATCTGGACTTGGGAGTCTCGGGGAGTCTCGAATTGATCTCAAATTGATGGTGAATCTGGGGAGAGGTTGAAGTCTGTCGCAGTTATGGTCGCAGGCGCAGTCAGTCGATTCTTTGTCTATCTCAATCGGATCCTAGGTAAGAAGACGAAGGGACTACCGTGCGAATCGGCGGTGATTGTGAATGTTGTGAAGGAGAAAGAGGATCGCAATCGTAGCACATTCCATACACGGTCGGTCGGTGGAAGAACGAACAATCCCTACACTGCTGTGTCTGTTGATGTCTCTGTACAGAGCTCGGGACACTCTACCAATGATACTGGTACTGGGCTGGGCTGAGCTGGGCTGCTGGTCAGTTTGCTGGAGTTTGCTGGCAGTGACAATCACAGTGGCAATGACTGCATTGACGTGGGAGCGATGAATCTCGCTGAAAGGCCCGCCAGTGTCTTGAGATTCCTGGTGTTTTCTGCACAAGCCTCGACGCTCCAGAAAGTCGGAGATGGGCCGGCCAGAAAGTAAAAAGAGCTCACACAGATCACCCAAAGGTCGCACCCCTCCCTGCACCACTTCCACATAATCCCTACCTTGCAGCTTGACTAGCGCCAAAAACGAGGCTGTGTAAGAAGCGACCGCCGACAGGTAAGAGACAGGCCAATGAGACCCTTTTGCCCTTCACAACACCCTCGACTCGGGCCATTCTCTTCTAGCTTCTCTTAGCTTCGAGGAGCGCCTAGGGAGCATGGAAGCGCCACCAGGGCGAGTGGTGATGCTCTCGCTCTCCTCTGCGCTGAGTCGGATTCATCGTCGTGACTCGCAGAAGGAGAATCAACATCAACTCAGTGTACTTGAGTACGGAGATACTGTAGTTGGATTGGGTTTGTACGCCGCCGCCAGTCGATTAGGTTGATGGCCCATGATGGGGCCCTAGTCTCTGGGCAGCGGGTGACAGGCTGTAGCGAGGGCCGCGAAGCCTATTTTGGTTGTTTTTGCTTCTCAAGCCGGAGCCAGACCCGCTGGCAGGCATGGCCGGGCATGGACTACCCGCATTACGGACCTCGACCTTGGAACTGACTGGAACTGGAACTTGAAGCACTCAAGCACATGAAATGGCAGGTACAAGTGCAAGGCAAGGCAAGTCAATCACCAACTGCAAGCGCCAGCCAGTGCCAGCTCAGTGTGTAAAGTTTCAACGCCAACTCATCCATTCAATTGACTCCATCTCCAAGACTTCCAAAGCCGCCGACCCAGCAAAGAAGCTTCTCTGACGACAACACAAGCCGGCCGCCCAGCCAATTATTTATATTTGTTTGGTTTGGCATGCATGATGCCCCTTTTATTTATAATTAGCGAGGGTCGTTGTTTATCTTGATTTCTCCACCACTTTCCCATCTACCGAGACAATAATTTACAAATTATTGCCTAGAATATGCCCTTCTACACGACAGGATCCAGTTTTATAAAAATTGGGTATGTATTTACGCCAATTTCTGTTTCTCGTTCTGCATACTTACCGGAACGAGTACGTACGAAGTACGTCTACTTATCTAACGTGCTGCTGCTCTAGACCAATAGACGTCAACTCCTCGTACTTGTGCATACCTACCACCGCTACCTACCTACAATCCGACGACTTCAACGTGGTTCTCTCTAGCCCGTTACGTATCCCGTACGCCTGATTTGTATACCTAGGTAAGCACTGCACTTGGTACAAGACTTTGTATTGTACACATCTCTGTATTGTACAAAACTGTATCCCTGGTGATACTTACTACTGCAAAAATACGTGTGATGTATCCCAAATTCCTATGAACAACTCTTACTTGGCCACGCAAGCCTCGTGGTTATCATCTCCCTCGAAAACGATATCACCACTTAGCAAGCGAGAAGAAATCCTTCCTCAGGACCCGACTCCGTCAGATTCAGACCGCTCATTGGTAAGCTGGTCGTCAGCGCAATTCTCCAGACGCCACACAGAATATTCCCCGATATCTGCATCTCTCGAGTACGGAGTCCAGTACGAGTATGTACTTCGTAAAGAGTAAGTCTTGGGCGGTGAGGTACAAGCCCAATGACCCAATTGGAAGAGGCATCATTTACAACGCATCCTCACTCGGCGACTAGTTGTACACTTTACGCCATACAAAGCCCTTTTCATCTACTCCTTACACGGACGGTGAAACGTTACACCAATCAGAAAAAGACGATGGTTGTCGTCAACTTCAAGCTGCCCCGAAATGGTATCATTACCATTCATCGTGTCATCTCCCCACAAAGCATCTGACTGGCGGAGCCCATGAGCATGTCCGGATTATGTGATCTCAACGTGCCTGCCGTTCGCACATCTTACTGACCCTCTTCTATTCGGCACTTTGGACACGGTGCAGGACACTAACTTACTCTTGCATGTGGATGAAAAGGCAAACGAGGCAAATGCTTCCAGAAACCGGAACAGGGCAGGTTGTAACGATGAGCACGAGGCTGGGTGCAGAAACATCTGGCATCGAAAGCACCAAACAAACCCTCAAATCATACCCATCAACAATTTGATCGTCACACTCCAATTCCAAGGAGCGACATTTCTTGCTTCGTGCTGCCCCGCCCTTCCCTGCCGAGAAAGCGCTCCCGAAAACGAGAATGTTGCACCTGGAATTTCACACCCGAAATTCCTAATCTTCCTCCTACCTCACGCTTCATCACCTTCCTTCATCGTGCAAAATCACCGTCCCAGCAACCGGGCCGAGTTTTTCTTTCATCTGTTCGCCAACGGTTTACCCGCTGGTCTCTAGCAATGCCCCCCTTGGCGTCTTGGCTAACAACACCACTTCCAATGTCTTCTTCGCCTTCCAGATCCAGGAACACCAAAAAACCAACCTCACAAGCAAAACTTCGTCACGGATAGATGGCAAACTACAGGTGAACTCACTAACAAGAAATATCCATGTCGAAATCCGAGACGAACTTCACAGCCCACTTGGGAGAGCTGCACGTACTGCACTGTAGTCTGTAGGCCAAAACATGTTTCGACCGGACGGCACTAACTCGAATCATCCTAGTGGGGTGGGTAAAGAGGCACAGTCGAGATTAGCGAGAGTGGGTTGAACGACAGGCAGATCTGCAGGCACTCATGATGGTCTTTTTCGCCTGCGTGATGGAGATAGGGGGTCGGTTCATTGGATGGAGGGGCTTACTTACAGCTTACCCGTACGTATCACCCTTTTTCTTTGTTGGTAGTTACGCAACGTTGAATGTGCTAGAGGGGGCTGAGTATATTGCGTGGTCCTTACCATGTTTTTTTTCTTTCGGTTCCTTTCTTTTCTCAACGATTTTTTTCGTTTACTATACGGGGTAGTTTTAATCGCGCTTTTTTCCCTACGTAGTTGAACGGGGTTTGTCGGTCATGTTTTGTCGCCTCCCACATGCGAGACGCTCCACCTTTTGGGTTTTTAGGTTAGGGTATGAGGCTGAGGCTGAGGCGATACTTTCGAGAATCGCTTCTTTGTAAATGTCTCATGTGGGATCCTGATAGCCTGATGGGATTTTGAGATGTGGATTTGAATGGTTCCTCGCTTAAATTGATTTGGAAGGTATGATTCATGAAAGTATGGGATCGCATACTGTAGCGTCGACCTTTTGATTCTATTCCATTCCTTTTTTCTTCCTTTCTGAATATTAGATATACACAGTGATGAGATGAGAGAGTGAGTAAGATGGGATTATATTACATGTAGTTACGAAGGCTTTTAATGCTACTCGTCACTCTATTAGGATTCGAATCATTCGATGTTCAAAATATATTATATACCTGACACTTGAGCTCAGCGTGACGGAAGGAGTAAGTAGTAGGTATATCATCTTCACTACCTTACTACCTCACCAACAGAAAATGTAAGAACACGGTGAAATCGCTGATATACCAATTCCGTATCCCATAATACCTTACTCCCCATCTCAAAGATCTAATCCAAGGGCCCTGAAAGTGGTTCCGGAGTAGATTACTTTGTTATAGTACGAGGCATGATTGAAAGGATGCCTTGAGAAATGGAGGTAGTAGGTGGAGTTCGCGTATCTTGTGGGTTGTAGGGGTTTGTAGAGGTTTAGAGTGTTTGGTGATTTTTTGATTTTTTTTTGTATTAGTGTAGAGGGGTTTTGTGGGGTGTTGTTTGGTTTCGGGAACTTGGGCAGTTGGGAGGAATGGGATGGGGTATGGGGTATAGGGTGTATATGGTGTAGGGGTTATTATGTTATTTGGTTTTGTTTTTTTAATGGAGGGTGATTATGATTTAGTAGCCTCGTGGCGAATCTTTAATTAATATAAAGATAGATAGAGAGGACAAAATGCTCGGTAGATGGTTTACAATATCTAACTTAGCGATTTAGATTAAACTTTATTATTATAATTAGTAGGTTTTGATGAAGGATTAAGTTCTACTAAATCTTATTTTTATTTCTTACGTAAGTTGAACTCATATGAGAAAATGGAGGATAAAAGGTTACTATAAAGACCTTTTTATTTAAATCTAAGGTTCTTAGAGGTTAAGACGAATATAAAACTTTATCTTCATACCTTGTTATTTGAGATATCTTTCTATATCTGTGGATTTTTACTTCTCGTACCTACCTACCTAACTTGTTCCTGTCGTTATCAAGCTTTGAGCTACCGGTAGGGATGTTCCAACTCAATTTTCGATAATCGTGTATATACAAGGATATCGCTACTTGACCTACTTCTTTATTTCCCCCCACGGTGGTATCAGACACAGCCTCACCGATACGAAAATCCAAGAATCTATACGAATTTCGTCATGGTTCAAAGTTCCTACACCACCTTATCAGGTTCCATTAACTTCTCGCTTTCACCGCTAGTGCTTGAAGCCAAAAAAACTTTTTCTTCGTCTTTGATAATGGGAATGTTGATGGTTGGCTCATGTTAGTTCGTTGGCTTTGTTGGCACTTTGCTCAGCCCCCTTTTTTGTGGGGAAGCGAGGAAGCGAAGGATGTTGTGCATATGTGGGGTACACACAACACACAACAGACCACATCGTGTCGTATTAGGACCGGGTCTATCTTTTGCGTTCCTTAGGCTAGGACTCGTATTGTAGGAAGGCTACATGTATGTAGATGGTGGATATGTGGTATTGTGATTGTGATTGCGATACACGCGAAGTCGTGGTCTTGGTAGGGGGAGGGGAAGGGGGCTGTGAGAGTTTCGTGCCTGGCGGATAGGGAGAGCGGGAGTTGGTGTAAGGAGCGGGAGGCGGGATGGGTTCATGGTTTAGGTTGAGGAGAAATGTAAGGAAATATCTAACTTTTCGCTTTCCGAGAATCGTTGAGCGGCTGAGACTGGAGTGTATGAAGATATTGCAATGCTATCTCCAAGTAAGAGTATGGAGGCTGGGTATAATTTCAGCCTGCGCCTAGATCTTGAGGTAATACACTTCCAAGAAATTCATTTATCCTATACTTTAAGAGTGTCTGGATTTCTATAACAGCTTTTCAATATTCTTGTCATCAGGTGACCCGTGTCTAGTTGATGACTATAAATAAGATCCCCATCTGACACCTAAAAGTCTCAGATCAGTTTCTACCACAAACGTGAATTCTTGTTTTAATGGCAAGTCTCAAGACTACTGCAAATATTTGATTTCTTGGAATTTCTTGTTAAGGTGTCCTATACTTGAAAAAAAAAGTAGTTGCATGGATGAGGTTGAGAGCGGTGTGATGCGCGAGGGTGCTATGATGAGTGAGTTGCAGGAATTATGTGTATTAGCGAGAACCTAATCATGCGTTATATGATGGATTATGTGATGGTGCTTGTTGTCTAGTAGGTGCGTTCTTATTTATACTTAATAATTTGTGAGTGGGGTTGGGGAAGAAGGGCGATGTTTGGATTATGGAAATAGATGGAGCAAACGTGGATAATTCAGGTAAGTAGGTAATATCTGAGAGTATATGAATGTAAGCCTAACGCTATAGCAAATATTTCTCCTTTGGTGGGCCGTTTGGAAAAACATGATATAAAAGTAGCCGCTTAAGTATATAATCGAACTATAGGTTAGTTTAGAAGCTTTATATAATCCAAATTACCTAGTGATTAATCTATTAATTACTAATAATTCTGAATAACGACAACGTTAATATACTGAAGTTATTGTGAAGTGAATGTTAGTTTTTAGTCTCTCAAGATCCTCTATTTCTCTTTCGAACGTTGAATAGTAGCTTAATCTATACCGGAAAGGGAGAGTTATGGGCTTGAGCTTACACTAAGATATTTGCTTGAACTCTTGTAGAGCTACCTTGCATTTTTAATATACTGTTGAACCAAAATCTTCGCTTATGGTGCACGTAAAGGCGAGGTTTGCCCAGTAGTATAACGATACCTGGACGAGACTTGGTGCTCGAGCATATAGTAAGTAACACTAAGAGAGGCGGACATTACTCTATACACCCCTGAGTTATAAAAATATTATTCTATAGACTTTATACAACTCAATTACTTATACGAATAGTTTAGAACACTTAATACCTTTTTACTAACCTAGGTAAAATAGGATAATTAATTAAGTTATACTAGACTTTTGGTATAATAACTTTTAATAACGTTTATAGAGCAGTGGCCAGGTTTCTTATATTGTTCTATTGTTACCTCTAATTTAATTTGGTTATT
This sequence comes from Hymenoscyphus fraxineus, assembly GCA_900184765.1. Lineage (NCBI taxonomy): Eukaryota > Fungi > Ascomycota > Leotiomycetes > Helotiales > Helotiaceae > Hymenoscyphus > Hymenoscyphus fraxineus. The sequence goes on from LT855421.1 coordinate 2,599,669, forward strand.
TAGTACGTTATCTTCGCACGAAAATTATCTCGCTTCAGGGAGAACTTAACTTATACTTTTAGCTCCTAGAGAGCGATGGCTAATAACTATGGCCGCCTACATACCTTAGTTGTTCACAACCTATATCCTTTAGCAAGATATAGTAGAATGAATTTCTACCTAAACCTTGAACGTAGAGTTTTATTTGTAGTGATTTCAAACAAAACTACTGTCGATATAAGATCTATTATCGTAAGTGACTATTCTCGATGTTCAAATGGAAGAGAAACATATGGTATTATATACTGTTTATTTTAAAGAATTAAAGATTCTTTACCCTATAGCTTAGAAGACCATTCATTAGAGAGAATAACGTCCACGATATTGGTTCCGTACCTTAATCAACCGTGAAAGCTTCCTGAATACTAGATAATTTACCTAATTCACTTCGCTTTGTTTACTAACGATACACACAAAATAAGGGCATGTTTAGCTACGCAAATTACGTAAATCGACAAATATATAACAAAACCTTTGTGGTGTATTTGTTTCTAAATATTATTATAAAATGTATATAAATCTGAAAGATTTGCATTAATTAGCCTTTGGGAGTCCCTGGCATCTACCAAAGTCTATGATTTAAACCTACTTTGCATGGAACGATTTGCGTAGCCAAACATGCCCTAAGCTGCAGCAATCACCTGTTCCGACTTCCCAGATTTGAGTTTAATTCTCACCCCTCAGCTTATACGATCACGTAAACTGTGACGAAGAAGTTCAAACGACACAGCAAATCCGCCTGAACTAGGCTTATATATTGATTAATGCTTGTTGTAGAGGCAAGATGTATGACTGAAATAAATACTAAGATTGGGGGTTAGGTGTAGTAGATTCAATACTTTGGATTAAACGAGCAAAATCTAGGACCGCCTTACTTGTATGGCTAGGGTAAAGGGATAGTTACCTGCTAATCATTGTCCAAGTATTTACCCCACTTTCACATCTGCTGGGTAGTTGGGTTGTCTATTGGACAAAATAGGGAATTATGTTATAACCAACTACGAGCCAACTACAAACCAACTACAAACCAACTACAAACCAACTACAAACCAACCACGAGACAACTAGTCTAGCATTCACCCCTCGCACTTAAATAGTGGTGTGCGAGTCGTTTTAGTGAATTGATTTTTGAGTCCTAATACAAATACGAAGTTTCCCATAGTCAAGTACACTATCTTCATTTCAGCTATGTCGACCATAGAATCTTTGCTTTCGCAACTTGCAGAAGCGGTCAAGACTGCCGACCCTTCACTTCGTCATCAGCTTAGTGGACAATTGCATCGTCTTGCAAGCTCTATTTCAACGCCGCGACAGCTGATGCATCATTATGGATATTCCTACACCGACCAAGTAGTCGCCAGAATCGCTTCTGATCTCAATATCTTTACTATTCTAGTAGAGAACGATGGTCCAATAAAGACAGAAGAAGTAGCCATCAAAACCAACGCAGATCACGCACTTATTGGTACGCAGCTTTCCTCTTATTCCCACGGGGAACGACCCAGCCTGACTTCTTCCAGATCGCATCTTGAGACACTTAGCTTCCACATATACGATTGAAGAAGTAGGAGTGTCAACATTCTCAGCAAATGATGCGACGCGTCTTCTTGCCTCCCCAGCAGGGAAGGGAAACATCATGTTCGGATTCAATACTATGAACAAGGCTTTCCAAGAGCTTCCCGACTATCTGAAAGAAACTGGGTACAAAAATCCAGAGCAAGTTATGGATACAGCCTTCAATCGGGCTTTCAAGACGAAAGAACAATTCTTTCCATTCATACAAAAGGACCCAGAAACGATTCGATTCTTTTACCCTTCTCTTATCGCGCATCAGAGTCCAGTCACATGGACATCAGTTTTTCCTTTACACGAGAGATTGAAGGATGCTGACCAGAATGCACCCCTTTTTGTTGATGTCGGTGGCGGCCATGGTTATCAATGTGCTGCATTCCGAAAGGCGACGGAAGAAAGATTCTCTGGCCGAGTGATAAATCAAGATCTTCCAGGGACATTGGCTGCGGCTCCTAAGTACGAGAATATTGAAATGATGGCTCAAAATTTCTATGAGAAGCAGCAAATTCAAGGTTTGCATCAGTCAAAATGAGGCATGACCTCGCTAACGTAATTTCAGGGGCAAAAATATACTACATACGCCAATGTCTCCATGACCTCCCCGATAAGGAAGCCACGCAAGTCCTACAGCAAATTCGCGATGCGATGTCCTTGAACTCTATCCTCTTGATTGATGAACTAGTCATTCCAGATACGGGAGCGTCACCATTCTCAATGCAGTTGGACTTCACTATGATGGCTTTCTTTAGTTCGACTGAGCGAACAGTTTCACATTGGGAAATTTTGTTAGGGCAGGTCGGATTAAACCTTTCTCAAGTTCATAGATATGATACCAGCTTGGAGTATAGCATTTTGGAAGTTATAGCTACTAGAAAGTAAATTGTATCTATTAGCTGCTTCTTACCTATAAGGCTCTTAGAAGATAACCTATATAAATACTTTAAGCGTTAAGACTTGTAGGCAGGGAATTACTAAGGCTAAGAGTGCGAAAAGGGTAAAGGGAGGTAGATGTTATATATAGATTCTTGCTCCCCCGCGGTCTTCAAACATCTGAAGTAACTTGAAAGCTTTTAAGTACAGTACATGCTATTCTTGTTCCAAGAACCATTGTTTACACTAAATCCCTTCACTTGTAGCAGCTAATAAAATAAAGTCACAAAACAATTAGACCTGGTGTTCCCCTCGCTGCTGGAGTGTATCCAGTGGTATTTCAGTAGTATTATGATGGGGTTGGAGGTCTGATTGAGCCTGCTGCGGAATATGAATGGTGTAATCGTGAATACGTTCAGTACTACTAGCACCGTCAGAGCCAACAGGCTTGAACTTATCTGGAACTCTGGTCTGTCTGCTCTGTCTGGACCTGTTCCTTCCACTTGTAGACTTTTGTGATGAGAACATAGAGGCGAAACGCATGTAGACGCTGCTTTCTAGAACAACGTGCGCCCAGAATCTGTATGTCGCAGGTATACAACCGACAATGGTTGCGATACAGCTCTCTACAATTCTGAGAAGTTTATCAGCGTTTGATTGTGCAAAGCCTTGCTTGATAGGGACTTACGTGCAGACCATAGCTGCAGTCTCATTAGTGGCTAATCCGTCCTTAGACTCCCACTTATAGTAGACTGAAATGGAGCTCGCAATGAGGGCACTGTCAGTCCTTATTAGCTTTGTGAGTTTAAGAAATGACTTGGAACACTTACAAGACACCTGACGTAAATATGATAACAAGACCAACTTTCTTATGCATTGGCATCATGAGCTTGATAAGAATAGGTATAGGTATGAGCATGATGATAAGATCAACGACTACTGAAATGATACCCAAGCCGACGCCCACCTGCGAAGCAGTTTTGGAGCAGTCAAGGAGGAATGTAGGCGACGGAGGATTGTTTCCTAGGTTGCATTTTCCAGTGGTAACAGACGCAGCGATGATAACAGCAACACCTAGTACTGCCAGCGTCATATACGACAAGATAGACACCCGAGGCTGCACACCAAACAGCTGAATGAAGAGAAATAATATAGGCGCCTTGGAACACCACATAGCGAGTGCAGCTACCCAATTGGCGATTTGTGAAAACTGAGCAACGTTAGTAAACGATCAACGCGCTGATGTATAATACGGTTCGTATTATCGGGCTAGGAAAGCGAAACAGTGAATAGAACTTACTAGAAGAAGCTTTTTCAATGATGTTTCTAGATTGGCGAACAAATACTGATTCATGTAGTAGCTCAAACCAACGAATGTGCCTAGGAAACAGAAGGAGAGGAGCGTAATTACTGAGTAGTGTTAGCATTGTAAAACTGCGAGACAACTCTACCTCTTCCTTATGCCCTGGCAGAACTTACGATCTGAGACTTGCTTCTGCTCTCTGCTTAGATTATTCGCGATACGCATGAAGACAAAGACGCCAGTGAAAGATAACATAATGATGCCTGCGATGAGGAGTTCTCGAGGCGAGACACTGGGAGTCCCGGCAAGCGCAGTCGTGTCAGCTGCTCTCGCAGCTATTTCTGCTGTAAATATACCCATAATGAGGACCGTGATGGTTTAGCTTTTGAGGAGCAGGTAAAAGAATAGACGAAAAGATAGAGGCTTAAACAATGATAAGGGATGGAGAAGTTTATCTCACAATAAGTGCGCTATCGCAGAATCCAAGATGTATACAATAGCACTTTATCATTGTTTGATGGGTTTGCCATATCTTACATACTAGGACCCGAATAAGCATATAGTCTTGGCTTTGTTGGTGGTATGTAGGACTTTAGCGACCAGAGAAAGTGCGACAAGAAGGCTGCATATACCTGCAGGTGCTATAACGAGACATTTGACGGAAAAACTTGTGGTCCATACAAAGGCAAATGTGCAGCCTTAATCAAGTATGCTGTGTATACTTTCAGAAGGTTGTAGACCATGGCTGGCAATGTAGGATTTGAAGGATTCAGCTGCATACGGAGATATGGCCTACATTTGGCCTGCCGAGTGATGCAGGTGCATGCATGTCTACCAGTACGGCACATGCTACTTATGCTAGATGGTCTGAAAACAGGGCAGGGCTAGTATTTTGACCAATTAAAGAGTTATGCTTATGCTTAGTCACAGCCAGGTAGGCTGTTAATAAGTGCGATCGTCACACAAACAACTTGCATTTTGCTTTTTTCATATATTTTATCTGCCACATAAATCAAGAACAGCCCCAGCCCCTCCTAGCCCTCCAGCCTGCTTCCTGCCACATACCGAAACAAGTCTGTCAGACTCTTACCACCTACATCTGCTTCATCATTCTTGTTACTGTATTGGGCACCGATCCTGATGCAAATCTTACTGCAAATCTTACTGCAAATCTTACTGCAGATCTTTCCGGTGACCGGTGACCGTAAAGGCATCTCCCACTTATGAGATATCAGTTTCTCCTCCCATAACAAACTACCTTTTTCTCTGTAGCAGGTCTATTGCAAACCACCTCTACATCCCACACAACTTCCTGAATTCTTCTTACCTAACGAGGTAATACGTCAATCAACGCCTTTTTGCCCTCGTAGAACATTCGGCACCATGGCGCTCCCAGTTATCCACGTCTTCTATCACTTCTGGTTTAAATGGCTCGACCCTATCGTGCTAGCACCAACAATCTTCGCGATCATCTTCACTCCACAAGCTTATTTGGATGCCTTTATACCGCCACCTTTATCAGCTTTTAACCCTGACCATGGCTTTGTTCTTCATCAGCTTGCCGCCATGTTTACATTTGTCGCCATCGCACTCGGAGGAATTTTACGAGTTAGCCATGAGATCAAAGTATGGAGGGTCGTTATCGCTGGTATTCTTCTCGTTGATATTGCAATGCTGGCTAGTGCATATATCAGCTTACAACAGCAAGGGCGATTGAGTCTAGGGGCTATGCGCTTAGGTGATTGGGGAAACATCTTGTTCACAGGCTTGGTTACTGTAATTAGGATCGCTTTCTTGGCTGGGGTTGGGGTTGGGGTTGGGGCTGGCTCAGAGGATGAGCTCAGGTCAAAGAGTTTGTAGGAAAGAGGCCAGGCTGGATTTGTTCACGAAGACGTGGGGGACTGGCAAGCGAGGGGAGCGAGTAGATCAATTGGAATCAGGGATGAATGATGATCAATTTGTTCAGCTTAGGGCTTGATGAATTATAATGACCTATTTTAGATTCTAGAGAACTTGGCTTGGTGTGTACCCATGGTGTTAGCCTTCGCGCAACTGCCCACACAGATACTGCCTTGATATTTACTTTTCAGCCTTATCGAGCGGGGTAAAAAGAACCCGGGTCTTTTGTCCGGGGAGCATGGTCGTACGCCAGGTCATGTACCGAGAGGATGTATCCTCAACCAGCTTGTAGTCAAAGCCCATGATGATCTGACCTAAAATGATCTGCATAACAGCTGCAGCATAAAACCGGCCAGGACTGAAGCACATTTCCAAGTCAGTAATGCATATCTGTGAATATTGGCCAATGAGATGACGATAGCGGCACGTACCAGGTTATGTGGCCAGCCCCCCAGACTAGCCACGTTGAGTCAATGTCGGTCAATCTTGCAGATGTGTTCTGTATTGGGGAGTCCTTCCAGTGCCGGTCTGCTGTTGCTGAAGAAAGTTGCTCGAGGACGAGTGGGTCGACAAATCTAAAGCCGTGAAACTGGAGCGGTTCAGGGTAGTGCTGCGCGCTCTGCATGATTGCTCGAACAGGAGTGCAGGTCCAGTCGCCTTGGTGGACTTTGGTACCGTCGGAAAAGGTGAACGGCTTTAGGGCTGCGCGGCGGGTGCTTTCTACATGATTGTGGAGACCTTTGTTAGCACAAATCCTGTCCAGGTCATTAATGAATGCTTCCAAGTTCACTTACGAGACTCGAGAGGACTGAGACGTGCAGACTCCTTGATGAAGCTATCTAGAAGAGGTAGGCCAACTCCCGTGGTCTCTAGCCTAGTGTATTGGTTGATCAGTTCCTGGCGTAGAGGATCACGGTACTCTGGGTGCAGGCATAGATCATGAATAGCAAAGGTAACGGTCTATTCAGGTTAGCGACTCGGAAGCAGTTTTTTGTAGGTCCGATACTTACGATTGAGATTCCATGGACTGATCCAAACCAGATAGCAATTATTTCGTGGACTACACGAGCAGGAGTCCAAGGGTTTTTTCGGGGAGACGTGTCAAGGATCCACTGGATACAATCGTTCTGTACTTGCATTAACTAGAGCTCACCCAGTAGCCAAGTAAAACGAAAAAGTGAAAGCACGAGCGTACATGGATAGGGACTTGTTGACCCAAATCTTTCTGGTCCCTCTCTCTACATCTCTGCTGTGCGACTGGAAGCAAGGTGTCGTAAATCGTCTTGTGAGCGCCAAGTCGCATAGCCAGCAACTTGCCAACGAGGCTGCAGAAGGGACTTTCATTAGCAAATGATAGAAAATAACCAACACGATGATGCCAGATTCAGCTTATAGAGAATGGACCTACGGTGCAAGTGCTTTAGGAAGCAGTCGAACGACCTCGGCGCATATGAATGTCTGCTCAACATGCTCGAGGGCTGAGGTCATGAAGGCTTCATTCTTAGCTGTAGAGATTGAATAAGCAAGAGAACATTGCCTTAACGGCCAGGTATGAGGCAGAGAGGATCATGTTTCAATATCCGAGAAAGTGTCACATACCCAGGTCCCGGCCAAAGAAAGAAACCGAATTGCACAGGACGACCAACTTGGTAATAGCAGGATACAACAGGACTTCCCTTGAGCCTATAATGAGTGAGCTCAATATTATCAAGCAGAGGGTTAAAAGATCTCAGACCATTCATCGTGGGAGACTCCGCGCAAAGCTCCGCGAAGCGAGCCCCTACGAGGGTGGTCAAGTCTGGCAGAATTTGAGGAAGATTATCAGTCAACATATGTCGCAAGGCCTTAATGAACCCGCACCCCTCGGTTCCGCGGTGATCGAACCAATTGTGACCATGCATGGTGTATTGTGGTTGCAACATCTGCGTCGTCTATGTCAGGTCTCTGCGCTTGAGAGGAGAACCTAATTTAACCGTACCTGTTTGGTCGCTGCCTCCATTGAGAGAACACTGCTTGGGGCCCGGTCCAACTCCTCGATATGTTTTGGGGAAGAGACAAAGACATAGCGATTATCTGGGGCAAATACCTCGAATGGTTGGCCACCCGCCTAAATGCATCCAATTAGCTTTGGGCCACTCTCACCATTGAAGTACTCGAAAAGAGTAAATAGCAGACCTTGTCAAATGCTGCCTGGACAATCTCAACTCCCTTGAACAGGTAGTTCCAAGCTTGAAAGCGCTTCAGAACACGCTGCCAAGACTTTCGGAAAATCTGTATATTTGTCGATAGTCAGCTCAATGAACTGCGGCTTTTGTGGTAAAAACCTTGGACGAAATGTATAATACCTTGAGAAATGGCGAGCAGATGATTGTGGAGATGATAATTACGATGAGAATAGGTGGAGTCTTGGACTCATGGCCCGACCAGGTTGACACAAATGTCCACACAGGATTACTCATTATAGTTATGGGGTTAAAACGTCTTGGGTTTGATTGCAGATGTTTCTTAATGATTATTCAAAGAGTTGTGGACGACTGATTGTCTTGATATGTCGTAGCTAGGTACTTATCTTTGGTCTTTAAAGAATAAAATTGTGCGATTCTATAGCCCCTTACCCTAGAATATCCACATTTCCTAATTGGTCACGAAGAGGGCGTCAATATGATGCTACGTTGTTTATCGTAGGAAGAGTAGATGGTGGGGTAGGGATGGGTGNCGGAACCTCAGAGGGTGCCCTAGATAAGGCACATCTTGCCCATGCGCCCCAGTAGTACTTAAGGAGGCATATCCATCCATTACGTGGTCTACCTATAATCACGGTCTACAATCAGGACTCGAGGTATATCATACTTACCATTACTTTTCTGCAAACACAATCATTCTGCTCCTTGAAATTCGAGGCGAAATGTTCTTCGCAATGACTGCCATGACATCGTTCATGCCTTTCTTTCTCTTTGCCATTGCCTGCCTCTTCATATTCATAACCCACCGTCGCAAGAAGGCCATTGAGATTGATGAGCCTCGCATTCTCGCATCTCAGCCCATCGTGGGCGTAGGTAGGGAGCAGCGCGCATCGACTATCGCAGGATTACGATCGCTGCTGGAGACATCTAAATGGACCATGGAAGGTTACGCAAAGGTAATGTAATCTTACACGCCTTTCCACTAAATATTGACTGATGTAAATCGTGTAGTACTCGAAGAACAACCAGCCTTTTGTGATCCCGAGCCTGGACCGAGGACCTATGGTCGTGATCCCCCGGCAACAGCTGAAGCTATGGGGATCACCAGAGAGCGTTCTAGATATGCGAGTCACAGCCGAAACCACGATCCAATTCAAATACACCTGCCCAGACGAGCAGGTGCGGGAAACACGCTTGGAGATTGGCGTCATTCGGAAGCAACTAACACGGAACCTGTCCAACATAACACCCCGAGTCGCTGACGAGCTCGAAAGGGGATTTAGCCGCTCGTGGGGTCTCGACAATGAGTGGAAGACTGTCAACGTGTGGAGCTCAGCACGAAAGATCATCATGGGCGCAGCAAATGCAGCCTTTGCAGGAGATATGCTCTGTCGTGATACCGACTTCCTTGATCGCGTTGAAAGCCACACGATGACCGTTTTCACCGGTGCATTTTTGATCAGCTGCTTGCCTAGCATGCTGCAACCAGTTGCAGGGTTCCTCGTCTCCAGGGTGGTTGACTTTCGTTGCGATCGAGCCATGGAGCGGTGTATGCCTTTCATCCGAGAAAGGTTGGAGACATCGGCAAACCCACCGCCAGGTTGGAAGGCCCCGGTAAGATCCCAGTACTTAGTAATTCGTTCTTTTTGTCTTTCCTTACTTACAAGGCATCCCTGCTCTGGATACAACGACTCGCTAATGTCTCTGCGTCTGCGTAGCAAGATGGCCTCCAATGGCTGATTGAGGAATCATATGCCAGCCCCCTGCCAGATGAGCTTCTGCCCAAGCGAGTGTGGCACCGACTCCTCCTAATGAACAATGTCTCGCTGCTAACGACCAGCTATACCGTCCAAAATGTACTCCTTGACCTGTACAGCTCCGACCCATCGTTAGGGTACGTGGACGTTCTACGAGACGAGGCGGCCCAAGCACTGGCTAGCACAAACGGGATATGGACGTCAGAGAGCGTTGCTCATCTCCGTCTGCTAGATTCTACCATCCGCGAGTCCATGAGAGTGTCAGCGATGGGACCGCTGATGCTTGCACGCACAGTAAGCAAGAAAATGAGATGCATATGTTCAGGTCTGACTGACGGTAAATAGGTGATGCACCGAGATGGAATCCAGCTTGGTGGCCACGGAAGCGAACCTGGGATTATTGCAGGACCCAAGACCGTACTGACTGTCCCGATGGAAGCTATCCACTATGATGAGGATCTCTACCACGACGCCCGATGCTTCAACCCATTTCGCTTTGCGGTGCCCCCCTCTGAGGGTGTCCCGAAAGCAGGGAAGAAACTCGCGGGAGGGGATATCAATGTAGGCGACGCGAATCGTCATGATGCAGATAACGGTGCAGCGGGAGATGCCGGTACGGCGAAGCAGAAGTTGATTGTGACGTTAGATGATGGCTTTCTCTCATTTGGAACGGGAAGGTGGGCATGCCCGGGGCGATTCTTTGCCAGTATGGAAATGAAGATTTTCATGGCGAACGTGCTTCTGAACTACGACGTGGAGCCGTTGAAAAAGAAACCCCAGCCTTGGCATGTGCTGTGGATGAATCTTACCCCACGCGCCAAAATACGGGTAAGACGCAGGCAATCTTCGGGTAAGGCGCAGGCAAGATCCGAGTAAGGCGCAGGCAATCTTGGGTATGGCGCCCAGGGGCCATGCCATGTTTACCTATGAGGCTGATCGTCCGTGCGGAGTACCTGGGTACTACTGGCAGGCTAAGGTCTAGGTAGTTTTATTATTCATATAAATACAGCCCCTTCACAAAAGTAGCAAGAAACAAGGCCCATGTACTAGTGTGTTGCAGGGTATTTTACAAGGTATTTTGTATGTGCTGAGTATTCTCATTTGAGTTGAACCAATACTCTCGCTTAATACTCCAGCCACCATGCTGGGATCTACGTTTGATTAGTCAGACTTACCTACCTACCGCTTTTGCACAGTTACACAGTAAGGATTTATATTGCTTATTGCAACCTCCCTACCACCCTCTTTGCACCCTTTACAGTGGCCTGTTCGCACATAACCCTGCAGTTCAGCGGCTCTTCGCACATACCTACCTAACATTTCCCACTCCTATCACCCTCTGCAGTGCAGTGCAGTGCCTACAGTGCAGCGGCTCTTTTGCATATGCATATCTTGTCTCACATTTCCCACTCTCATCACCCTCTTATATTGCACCTTTCGCACATGTCCTTTCTCGCGATTCCCACTCCTACCCCCCTCTACAATGCGCTCTTCGCACATATCCCCTCTTACAATTCCCACTCCTATCTCACATCTCACATTTCCAACTTCATCTCCTTTTCCTATCACAGAACCTGCTTACTCCTCTATCACAAATTCTATCGACCCTTTGTTACACTCATCTCATTATATGGCATTATTCCCAACAGCCTAAACGTTTATAAGATAACAGTCACTGTCTCCATCTCCCACACACCCGCAACTTCTCTAGCTTCAGACATCTTTTCCCACCGACTTCAATCCTCCCATTGTCTGCTCCTGTACTCCTGTACTCCCGTACTCCTCTAATTCTACCCCCTCATCCACCGCTTACTTGTATCCTCTCCCTTCTGCCATGGCTAGCCCCGTTGGGAACGAGAACATCGTGGAGAAGATCCAGACAGACCCGGCTCCGACTCCACCCACCCCTCGAGGAGTCCGCTTCTGGGGCATCTTCGCCTGCCTCTGCGTCCTATCCTTTATCTCCGCCCTCGACGTTGCTGTCATTACTACAGCTCTCCCGAGCGTCGTCGCGGAGATCGGGGGAGCTACTCTGTATATCTGGATCGCTAATGTGTTTGTCGTCACATCGTGCGTATTGCAACCGCTATTCGGCCAGCTCGCCGATGTCACCGGCCGCCGTCTTCCGCTCCTCGGCTCCGTTGTCCTTTTTATGATCGGGAGCGGCATCTCCGGCGGTTCTTTGAATCCTGGCATGCTGATAGTGGGCCGGGCTATTCAAGGCGCTGGAGCGGGTGGGATCAACGTCCTGATTGATATTGTATGCTGTGATCTGGTTCCAATGCGCGAACGCGGTAAATATCTTGGGCTGATGTTCTCCGGCGCTGGTGTTGCCGCCGCACTCGGGCCTCCTGTTGGAGGAGGTCTTGCACAATCCAATTGGCGTTGGATCTTCTACATGAATCTTCCTATATGTGGCGCAGTCTTACTTGCACTCGTGGTATTCATGCGAACCCAGACTGGCGGTGAATCCAATCCTAAGCTCCTTTCCAATTTCTCTCGACTCGACTATCTCGGCAACCTCATTTTTATCCCGAGCATGATATCACTACTGTGGGGTGTGGTAATGGGTGGTGGTGAACTCCCTTGGTCATCATGGCGGATTATTCTCCCACTGGTTCTGGGGTTTCTTGGCTGGATTGCTTTCCATTTCCAGCAAACCTTTTTTGCCAAATATCCTAGTGTTCCAACGCGGCTCTTTGCCAATCGGACCTCAGCTATAGCTTTCATTTTGACGTTTACGAGCGCCATTATCTTACAATCCGTGACTTACTTCTTACCCATATATTTTCAGGCCATCAAAGGTACTACAATCCTACAGTCCGGCACGTACTTGCTTCCTTTCGCTCTACCTTCGCTGGTCTTTGCCGTTGCAGGCGGGACGCTGTTGAGTAAATTTGGTGCTTACAGACCGCTACATGCTATGGCATTTGCCATCATGGCACTGGCTCTCGGTCTGTTCACTATGCTCGATGAAGCATCACCAAAAGCTGTTTGGGTGGTCTTTGAGCTTGTTGCTAGCGCGGGTATTGGGTTGATCATGCCGGTCTTGTTGCCCGCTATCATGGCTGGCTTGCCTGAGGGGGATGTTGCATCTTCAAGCGCTACTTATAGCTTTGTGAGAAGCTTCGGGTTCATATGGGGCGTGACCCTCTCCGGTATTATATTCAACAAAGTCTTCGATAACAGCCTGTCCGACATTTCTGATAATTCTATCTATCCTCTGCTAGAGAATGGCGCGGCCTATGCATTTGCTAGCCAAATCCACAAATTACACCGGGATAGTGAATTTTCGCCCCAGACCTTGTATCAGATTGTGCAAACATTTACCAAGAGCTTGCATGCGATCTGGTACTTCTGCATTGGTATTGCTTTACTTAGCTTTCTTCTTGTTGGGGCAGAAAAAGGGTTAAAGCTTAGAGAGGAGCTAGATACAGAGTATGGCCTTAAGGAGCGCGTAGAAAACTAAGTATTGTATTATAATAATTGAAATTATAATGAATGAAATTTTAATTCTTATAGTATTACCTCGACGGTTCGGCGTAAACTGTAACTAAGATTAAGTACCCTCGCGTAGAATTATTTAATATATAATTTTAGGTTAACTCTAGTACCTTAGTAATACTAAGCTATTAAATTAGACTAAACTTTAGTATAGAAGTAATAGTTATATAACTAGAAAGTAGTATTTAAGAGAAGGGAATACTAATTAGACCTTATTTACTTTGTTGAAACTTTATATCTACCGAGTGTAAGTTTAGCATAATAGAGTATTATATATTGTGTACAGAGTAACGACCAGGTATCTTACCGACGGAGCTCATAGTCGTTCGATTGATGGTGTAATAAACAAGGCAATAGTAGGAGCGACAGCGAGGGTGCCAGTAGGTACTCTATAGCAAAGTGTGTTTGTCGGTTTATAATAGTGAATGATTATTAGCTAGCTCCGGGCGTAGCTACTCCTTCGGGACTAGCGTAACAATATAACAAGAAAAGAATGTTGGAATGTTAGAATGTTGGAATGTTGGATTGTTGGTTGTGGATTAATGGCCCTATCCGATCAACTTCCTCAAACAGAACAACGAGAACTCAGAACAATACGAATAAAACAATAGCCCACGTTTGTGCCTTACTATTCTCCACATCACCATCATGACCAAGATCAAGTCTGCCCTCGTGATTGGAGGCTGTGGTTCTCTCGGCCATCGAACTGTCGAGCAGCTCCTTAAGCTGGAGCCGACTCCCCAGGTATCAGTCTTCGACATTCACACCAAGGTCAACAGGGCCGAAGGTGTCGCGTATTATAATGTCGATATCACAGACAAGCAACAGATCTACTCTGCTCTTGAAAAATCACGTCCTGATGTCATCTTCCACACAGCTTCGCCACCTGCTGCCCTGTCGGACTTTCCACTTTACATGAGAGTCAATGGTGATGGTACACGCAACCTAGTCGAGTGTGCTCAAGTAAGTAGCGATATTTTCTCGTCGTCTTCAGCTTCAGCTTGTAGAACCAGGGCCACCCCAAGCTTTCTAATTACTTTCCACACTTCGGACGAAGCTAACTATAAATCGTGATAGCAACTTCATGTGAAAGCGTTCGTCTACACATCAAGTGCTTCCGTTGTTCATGACTCTGTCAGTGACATGACAGATGGAGACGATTCTCTCCCCCTCCTCTACCTCCCAGACCAAACAGAAATCTATTCGCATTCTAAAGCAGTAGCCGATCAACTTGTCCTTGACGCAAATAGCACTACCCCAGGGGATATGCTAACAAGCTGCATCCGACCTTCGATGATATTTGGCGAGGGCGACGATGTCACCAGACAACTCGTTGAACGTGCCGCAGAAGGAAAATACAAGTGGCAGATCGGCGACGGCAAGAATAAATGCGACTGGACATTTAACGAGAATGTGATTCATGCGCAGTTCCTGGCCGCAGAAGCTTTGCTAGACGCTCGTATCCACCCACCGGCTTCCGATGACATGAAGGTCGCCGGTCAAGGATTCCTTATCACGAATGATGAACATATTTCCTTCTGGAAGTTCGCCAGGATGATTGGAAATGCAGCTGGATATCCAACTAGGGAGGAAGATGTTAGGTCGATGCCGAAGGCCGTTGGAATCTTCATTGCGTTGGTTTCTGAGTGGATGGTTTGGATCATGTCGTTTGGAAGGCAGAAGTCGAGGATGAATAGAGTAGGCATCAAGTTCAGTTGTATGACCAGAACCTTTCGCATCGACAAGGCTAAAAGGGTCTTGGGTTATAAGCCAAAGGTTAGCTTGATGGAGGCTATCGAGCGAAGTGGGAAGTCTTTTTATCGTCCTCAATCCAAGAAGCAGGCATGAATAGACTTGAGGGGCGAAGTTCTTTCTTTTATCTCGAAAAAAGGAATAGCGCTTTGAAATTGAAGCCACCAGAAAGTATAATTTATCAAAACAAATTCACATCCAACAGCCCACATTCCTTACAGTGTCATGGCAACGCTGCGAATGATCCACTAGAATGCCTTCCGACCTGGACCAAGAACTAGATAATACAAAGTCTATATTCTTTCACTTTCCATTTGACTCATCCTTATTATATAAAGCGAGATGTTCAAAGCCTAGTTTTAATTAAAAAATGTCTGAAAACCTACCACCCGAGGATAACCCCAAAATGCAACTGACCTATCACCACTCTCCTCAAGAGAATGCTTTCTAGTAATGGAATCCTAAGTAATAATGTTATTCGTGGTGCTAGGAACTCCGTAGATACATGTCTGGCAGTAGAGGATGCTATCTCCTGAGAAGGTTCGAAAGCCAGCAAGATAATAGAAGAGAGGTTATCAATAAGTAATAGGACCCCAATTTGGAATATCAAGTCAATGGGCTTGGGGCTGTAGCTCCAGATCACCCGAGCTGGGGCTTGAGGCACCGATGATAGATACGTAAACAAAATGGGGTATTCGATGGCGATATCAAGATCAAGGAGGAAGGTTTGCCAGGTTCTTGGGCTGCGTGTTTTAGGGCGGAGGGATAAATGCTCGATGGTGAGCTTGAGTAGTTCTTGGGAACACAAAATTGCCATCACTGTCGAGATAAACTAGCTGTCAACTGTAAGGACTTCCAGACGGGAAGCATTTCCCACGTACTCATGCTCAAATAGTCACTCCCCAAAACTTGGGACCAGTCGCTCCGTAATACTTCGACAAAATCCATGACTGAAGAATATTTTGAAATCTTACTTTTGGAACAGAAGAGAACATATTATAATGATATGCGGGGGAACTGAAAAGACCCTGTAAAATCAACATGGCTGACTCTGCTGGTACTGCAAATAGTAGCTCGGGTCCCTGGTTTTTGAAGGGATCGATCGCGCAGTCTACACAACGACAACTGACGTTGCACTGATCCGGCCCCAGATGAAACACCAATGATCCGGTTCGCTGCTCCTTTATTTAACGGAAGGTGTTTGCGCTAAGCAACAATAAGGTATGATTGAAAAGTAGTACCGTGGTAAATCGAGCATGATGAGTATGCCGGGTAAGGGCTGTGTCTCGTGTGCTCCGAACTACTTTGAATCTACATGAGTCTACCGTAAACCCCATTTATTAGGCCTTAAAAACGATATGTACGAAAGTAACTAGTATAAGATTAAGCAACGATATCGGATTATAGAATAATACTTAAAATCTTAGCTAGATTCCACTATATACTGTATATTATTTACTCTGCCTTATATAGCTAATTACTGTGTTTTAGATATGGGGTAGTGTTAAATTTAGTACTTTTTAAATATAGCTATACCTAAGAGGCTAGTATACGATCTTAGCGCCCCTAGCTTTGTATTTTTCGCCTGTTTTCCGTTAGCACTACTATTCAATGCCGCTAGGCAGGGTTATAATATTTTCAGAAGTGTAAGTCATACTCTAGAGGTAGGTGGTACCTAGTTATACAGGTTAAATATTGATTTTATGTTTCACTTTAAAGCAGCTACACCAGATTAATAAGCAAGTATCATCTTGTATTACCGTCTGTCAGAGGGACAGACGAATCACAAGTGTAGAATAAGCGAAACTAGTATAAGTGAATATCACATAAGTGAAGTACAAAGAAGTGAGTATAAAAGGTGACTTAATTCTCTAAGATACAGGGGTAGGTACGCCTCTATATAGACAAAAAACACTCCTAGCTAAAACTAGTATTTAGGTCTCCTAGGGCCTAAATAAATCTATAATCTAATATAAAAGGATTATAAAAAGACTAAAACAAGACTAAATCGATATATAAACAAATTAATTAAGTACTACGTATTATCTACTAAACAAGTACGACTATAAGTACGTGTAATTAACTAAGTATATATATTTAGCTATTTTAGCTATTCTAGCTTATTTAGCTAATCTAGCTCGTTTAGCTAAGTAACGATATTATAGCTTTTAATACTACCCCTTAATAAGTACTTCGCTAATAGCTATAATCTTTAAAGATAAATAGCTAGGACAAGTATAAATAATATAGTAAATATCTAAGCGAGATAAAGTAAATAAACAAATAAATAAAGGAAATACTTAGCTTTTAAGCTAAGATATATAGTTTAATTAGGCTAGAAAGCCCCTGAATTTAACCCTGTCTAGGGCCTTAGTAAAACTATCGGCTTTATTATCTAAGGTTCCTATTTACTTAACGTTTATAATACCCTTAAAGAGAAGCTCTCTTATATAGTAGTATTTAACGTTTATATACTTAGTTCTTTCGTGGAAAACAGGGTTCTCGAATAAGTTGATAGTACTCTTATTATTAATATATAGGGGTAATATAAACTAGCTATAAAAGTCTAGTTCTTTTAATAAAGCCCTTATATAAATAGCTTCTTTTAAACCGAGGTTAAGTACTATATACTTAGCGTCTATAGAGCTTTAAGCTATAGTACTTTAAAGCTTCGAACGCTAAGAGAAAGGACCCCCTACTATAAAAAAGTAAAAGCCGCTAGTAGATTTACCTAACTCTATATCGCCTCTATAGTCTAAATCGGTATATCCGCTTATATAGAGACTAAGTTTACTATTAAAAGTAACGTAGTACTTAATTATAGTATTTAGGTATTATAGTATCCTTTTACCCGCTATAAAGTAGATATTAGAGGGGTTGCTAGCGTACCTCGCTAGCCTCCCTACTAAGAAACATATATCTACTCTAGTCCCTAGGGCTAGGAATAAGAGAGACCCTATTAACCTTTAAAAGTCCTTAATCTCTATTTTACTAGCTTTACCGCTATTAGAGACTAATTTCAACTTAGCGTCTATCGGGGAGTATATAGGATTAGAATCGTTTAATTCGTATTTAGTAGTTAAATTATAAATATAATTCGATTAGTCGAGTCTTAGATATCTAGAGTTATTACTATATATATAGCTTATATTAACTCCTAGATAGTCTTTTATAAGACCGAGATCCTTTACTTTAAAGTGCTTTCGAAGTTCTTTTATAAGGTTCTAAGTATCTTTAATAGTAGGTATTATAATAGTAAGGTTATTAATATATATATAAATAAGAATATTTACTCGCTTATTTATATAAATACAGGCCTCTGTTTTAAGATAGAAGTACCCTAGGTCTATAAGTACCTTAGTTAAGACAAAGTACTAGATCCTAGCCGACTATTTTAAGCTATATAGAGCCTTATTAAGCTCTAATACACGCGTATATTTACTATCTTTAATAGATAAACTACCTAGACTAAGAACCTTTCCTAAGCCTTTAGGAGGGCTTATATAGATATTCTTATAGTCTATAGGTCCGTAGGTAAAAGTAGATACTATATTAATCTTATATATAATAGAATTATCTATAAGAGACTTAGCGAATAGTAATTTCTATACGCTTTGTTTTATAACCGCCGCGTATAAATCTATATAGTCTTTACCTAGGATTTGTTCGAAGCCTTTAGCTATAAACCTAGATTTAAGCTCTATATAGTTGTTCTTAAGGTCCTTAACCTTATATACCTAGCGAGTCTTTATAGGTCGAATATTAGATTCGACGGCCTTTAAATCCTTAGGATTTTTAAGGGGCTCTATATAATTCCACGTACTATTAGACTCTAGCGTATTAAGCTCTATTTATATAGACTTAATCCACTCTTCCTTAAAAGGGTTATTTTCGGCTATAGCTTCGTCGAAGACTTTAGGCTCGAAAATACTCGAAGGTTTAATAATAATAACTTTATTATTACTATTATTATTCTCTTCTAAATCGCCTTCTATTTTAGACGATAGATAAGCGTTCGATGCTAGGCTATATAAGGGGTCTATATACTCTAGCGAGGCTAAACTAGCTTAGTAGTCTCGCCTAGAAGGTTTACCTCTATTAAGAGCTAAGTAATTAATATCTTACTTAGCTCTTAACCTCGGTAATTCTTACCCCTGTTCTATACTAGGGCTAGCGAGGGGGGTACTCTAATTAGAAGGAGGGCTAGGTATAGATCCTAGGCTAGATAGACTACTAGATCTACTTCTACTTTTACTTCTAGAAGAAGGATTCGAGTTATTATTACTATTAGAGTTCTCTATATCTTCGAATATATAAGAGGATATCTCTAATAAGTTGTTATAGCTATTCGATTCCTTATCTAATAGAGTAGAATAGTCCTGCCTACGCTTATAGGTATAGTGTTTAGAATCTCCCCTTCTCTTCTCTTCTAACTACTCGGAAAGGAGAAGGAGAACTATAGCTTTAGCTAGGAGAAGAAGAGGAGAATAGGTAACTTGTCTAGAGAGGAGTAGAGAAGGAGAGGTAGTATATAAGAGAGAAGTAGATAGGAGAGGCTAAAATAAGGTAGTAAAATAAGGTTATTTATATATATAAAAGCTACTTAAATATTATATATCTACTAAAAGCTCTATAGGAGTACTCTAATTACCCTAGCCTTTCTATATACTAGCTCTTTACCTATTAGATATTAACTATATTTATAAATACTATATTACTTTAATTATATTAGGTTAAAGATAATTCTTTTAACTTATAATTAATAGCTTAGCTTATAAGAATACTTATTTATAATTACTTAATATAGTAAGTATTATAAGTATATCTAGAGCTAATTTAGCTAGATATTATATTAATAGAGACTTTAATTAATAGATTTAAAATTAAGTAAGTAATTTATCTTTAATCCTTCGAGGTAGCTAGCTAATCTAATACTCTAGCTTATTAGTTATATCCTCCTAATTAGTATAAAGAATTAATATATTATTATCTTAATTAAATATATCTAGTAAATAGGCTCTTTTAGTACTTATAGATATAATATCTCTAGTATTAATTAGAAGGTACTTATACTTAGTCTTTTAGAGTTTAAATAAGACTCTCTTTTTATCTACTAGCTACTAGTATATAGTACTTAAATCCTCCTATAAATCTATATCTTTCTAAGTATACTTAAAGTACTTCTATTTATAGTATAGTATTATAATAACTATAGTATATAAAGTAGGTATATTATTAACCTTAGTAAAGTACTTATTAAGTTTTAACTAACTATTTATTATATAGATCTATAAGTAGTCTAATTATTTGTTTTAAAGTATCTTATTTATTATATAAATTTATAGGTTATTATAACGCTCTTAGAAGTAAGTTAGGAGCTTATTAAGTATTTATAGATAGTTAGAAAGAGTACCCTAGTTACTACTAATTATTATACTTTTAATACGTTTTATTAAAGAGTATAAAGGCTTTAAAATTAAAAGAACTTTAGTAAGAGTATTCTAATCTTTTATAATAAGGATATTTTATAAAATTAAATACTCTTTCTCTATCTTTATAGGATTCCTTTTATACCCTTCTAGTCTATAGCTTATATAGCTATTTAGGAAGTAGAATTAATTAATTCGACTATAGAGTTTAAGCCCTTATTTAATTATAGAGTATAAGGAATTCTACTAAGTAGCGTTATTATATATAAGAGAAAGGTAGTTAAACTCTAATTTATCTAATCTATTAGATTCTATTCTCTTAATCTTCTTAAATTATCTATAGTATTAAGGTATATAAGATATAAACATAATAATATTATAGAGTTGTCTAATAGGTCCTTACTAGTACTAAAGTTAAAGCTCTTTTAAAAGCTCTAGGTTTTACTTAAGCTCTTTAGATTCCTTCTTAAATAAGTTAAAAGTTATACTAAATAGGAAGGCTTTCCTAGCTAAATTTATAATATAACTAAAGTACTATAATTAACGTCCTTTTTATTATTTAGGCGTAAGTTTTAGGAAGTATTTTATATTAATAATATATAGGTAAATATTATTATTTACTATATTATTTATAATAAAAAATCTAAAATAACTTTCTAATTTATAATCCTAGATAACTTTAATAATTATTTTAGCTTAATTCTTATTAGTATAAGAGCCTTAGAGTTATTGAATTATAATAAGAAGCTATTATTATAAAGGTATAAATTAGTATATAGTCTTAGTAAGGCCGAAGTAACTATTTAGAATAACCTTAGCTAGGGTAGAAACTATTTAAAACTCCTATCTAGAATATTATAAGTAATAATTAATATATTTATAATATTTTTAATTCTTTAAAAAGCTTTAAGTAAAGCCTTTTTAAAGAATTAAAAATATTATAGGTATATAGTAGATAATTAAAGTTATAGTATTATAAAGTTTATATATAATTAGGTCTTAGTAGAAGTTTAAGGCTTAACTTACTAACTAATTAGTACTACTTTTATTAATAAAATATATAATAACACCTATTAATACTAAGTAATTCGGTAAGGTCTATAAGTTAAAAGAGAGGCTAACCTTACTTTTAGTATATAATAGGCGCTTTTTAACCTTTACCTTCTTCTTCTTAAATACGTCGATAATCTAGCTTTAAATAGTCTTACTATAGCTAAAAATTAGCTTCTTAGCTCTAGGGGATATTACTTAAAGGAACTTAATAAAAAGGTTATTAATTATAAGGGATAGTACTAGCTAGTAGAGTATAATCTAGGTAATTAGAACCTCTTAAAAAGGAATTAATATAACTACTATTACTAGGTTTGTATACCCTTTTTTTTTAACTCGGAGTAATTATTATCTTATAGCGTTACTACTCTAAATAGTAGTATTAGAGTCTCGATTATACTAAAAGAGTAATATATTTAGTATCTTCCTACTATTCTTTAATATACTATACTCTTTTAAGAGGTATTATTCCTTATTAGTAGTATTATTACTTATACTCTAGACGTTCTTATAGTACTTATATTACTAAAAGAGTTAATTTCTATTAAGCTTCCTCTTTTAGGTTTTAGCTAGGAAATTTAGTAAGGAATACTTAAAGGTAAGAGAAGATAAGAAACTAACTATTTAATATATAAAGAAGCTCTATTCTATACTTTTAGTACTATATTATCTTTTTTAAAGTATAAGGTCTAAAGGTTTTCTAAAGTATATATTAATTCTTACTAATTTTAACCTTTAAATCCTATAAAATCGAGTTAATTATTAAGGTATATTTAATATTAGTTTTAGCCTTTTATAACCGTTCTAAGATAATAGGTCTATAAGTAAAGTTAACGTTAGTAGGAGTATTACTAGTATATAAGAATATTAAGATAGAGGATATTAAGATAGTATTATCTTCCGAACCCGGTAGATTATTATATACTAGGTCCTCTTTATTAGATTCTAGTACGTTAATAAATATAGGCTATAATTATAAGGGTATTAGGGATAGCCTTAAATTAGGATTATTATTATTTACTAGGCAAGGTATAGGCGTAGCCGAGGGTACTATACTACGTAGGAGTCTGTTCCTACTAAAGAACGTTCTATTATTAGGGCTAGGTATATTAAAGATAAGAGTTTTAGATAGAATATATAATAGAATATATAGTAGAATACATAGTAGAATATATAGTAGATATAGTAGATTATATAGTAGAATATATAGTAGATTATTATATAGTAGAATATATAGTAGATTATAGTAGAATTAAGTAAGCTAAAGGACGCTATATTCCCGAGAAACGCTAACCTCTTATACCTAAGGGATCTCGAACTTTTAGTTATAATATAGGCGAGTTTTTAGTTATATCCGGGTAGTATTTATACTAATTTCCGCTAGTTTTACTACTATATATTAGGCCTGTTTTAGACCTACTAAAACCTATAACACCTAGCCTTAGGAGTACTCCCGCCCTCTTCTATCCGGTGCTCTAGAGAGGATAAGGAGTACTAATTAGTCCGGATAGGAGTAGATAGAAGAGCGCTCTAATTCGTACGAATAGGAACGGAGAATCCGTAGGATAGGAGTAGCGGGGAGAAGTAAGGAGGGGAGATTCTAAATACTATATAGGTATCCTTAGTTTTAAGGTCTTCTCTTATAGTAACGTCCCTAGTAAATATAATAGATCTTTTATTTATATCGTATACTAGGTAGTTATTACTTGATTCGAAGCCTATAAGAATATCTGTATTAGCTTTATTAGCTAATTTACCTTATCTAAGTTCCTTAGGTTAAAGATAATAGTAAATAGAACCTAGGATTCGTATATAACTAATATCCGGCTTTTCTTTCGTAAGAGCCTCGAAAGGAGTATAGCTAATCACGCTATTATACGTACGGTTCTTTATATATATAATAGCCTTAGCTAAGTACGGCTATAGGAACAGAGGAATAGATTTCTCGTCGATTATAGCTATAAGTCGTTTAAGTATATACTTATTAAGTCTCTCGGCTATTCTATTTTACTCTTAACTATAAGAACTTATATAGTTATTATATATACCTTCTTCTTTATAAAAGGTAGTCTACTTATTACCTGTTAATTTACCGGCGTTATCCGAATATAGTCCCTTAAGCGAGATATTATATTAATTCTTTAGTAGCTTAAATAGCTCTATAAGTTTATCTATAGACTCGGACTTAAATTTAAGGGTATATAGGTATATAACTCTCGTAGATCTACAAGTAAAGGTAAGGATATAAAGCTTTCCTTTTAATCCTTTAATAAAAGGACCTAAAAGATCGAGATTAAAATAAGCGAGAGGTTATTTACTATAGTCTTTTAAAGGATTATAGCTTACTATCTTAGTGAATTTACCGTTATAGTAAGGCGTATAACTCTCTACCTTCTTATTCGAGTTCTTATCTAGTTCGAATCCTATAGTATTACTAATAGTCTTCGCTAAATAAGGGGGACTTAAGTAGTTAAGTCGCTTATATAATAAGGCAAAGGACTCCTTCCTATTCGAGCTATTAACCTTATATACGACACTTTCGAGCTCTAAGTAGTCTATTCTTATATTATCTAAGTAATAGGCCTTTTAATCCTATAAGGCGAATATCTTAAAATCCTTATAAGACTTATTATATATAATAGCCTTCTCCTCTTAACTAAAGCTTGTTATAAAGCCCTTAGTCCTTAGAAAGTATACGGATAATAGCGTAGTAGCTATTTAGGGTACGTAGTATACGTCCTTTAGAAGTACTTTAGTATTATCTTCTAAAATAAGAGGTATATCGCCTATACCTAGTATAGGGATTTTATTACTATTAGTAACGGTAATAACCTTGTTACTAATATACTTATAGTTAATAAGCTAGCCCTTATTCGGGGTAAAGTGTTCCGAAGCCCTTAAATCTAATATAATATAATTAGATTTATTAAGCGAAGAGGTAAATAAACAAGTATCTTACTTACTTATAGCCGTTATTACTAGCTTAGTAGAAGTGGTATTAGACTTCTTATTCTCGCTAGAGTCCTTAGACTCTTTAGAGTTTTTATTAGAGTCTTTATTACCCTTCTTTTTACCCCTTTTATTAAAGTTAGGATTTTTATCCTTTTTACCTTTATTATTAGTATTAGGCTTATCCTTCTTTAATTCCGGGTATTTCTCGGGATACTTCTTATTTATATAACCGTACTTTCTATAGTCTATACAAAAAGGGTCTTTATTCGACTTAAAAGCTCTATTAGCCTTCGAAGTACTAATTCTAGAATCTTCGGCTATTAGATCTCCTATATATTTATCTACGTCTATAGTAGAAGAAGGAGGAGAGATTTTACTTATCTCTTCGTACTTCCTAGATATAAAAGAGTTAAAGGAGCTAGGTAAGTTACTATAAATAGTAATAATTACTATTAAGTCGGGGATTTTATACCCTAGTTCTTCGAGGGCCCTAGCGGCTATTTAGATCTCTCTAATATACTCGTCTATAGAGTTAAAGTTGCTATACCTAGCTAAGTTTAGCTTAGAGTAATAGCGGCTAATTAGCTTAATAGAGGAGTGTTTAAAGTCTAGCTTAATAGCTAGCTAAAGTACTCGGGCTAAAGCGTAGGTTAAAAACCGCTTTAGGTTATTAGTTAATAATAACCCCTATAGAGCCGCTAGTACTCTATTATTCTTGGATATATAATCCTCTAGCTTCTCTTAATATTTAATAGCTAGTTTAGGAGTTCTAGCCTTATCTTTTTCGAAGTAAAGGGATTTATCCGACTCCTTTATAAGGCCTTCTATATAAGGTATATAACCGTTTACCCTAAGGTAGATTTCAGCTTTAATAGACTACTCTATATAGTTGGATTTGCCTAGGAGCTTGTCTCCTTTAAAAGAGATAGAGGAAGCTATATTTAATATAATATAATATAATATATAATAATATATATATATATATATATANAATCTGATTTATCTATATATATAAATATATATAAAAATATCTAAAGAATATATATTACCCCCTAAAAGTACGTATAGTATAGTTGGTTTTGTACCCTTATAGTACTTACTAAAAGTTCGGATTATATAAGCTAGAGGCCCTATAGGCTCCTTTAAGTAAGTAGTACTTTATATAGCGAATATTATCCTACTAAGATAGTTTCTCTTAGTTAAGAATAAGGGTTATACCCTATATAGTAAAGGCACGTCTCTCTCCCTCTCCGAGGATAGCTTCTTAGAGATAAGTCTAATACTAGTCTATAACTAATATAGACCTAATATAATAAAGATAGCTACTCTTATATAATTTAATATAAATATATATTAATATAAGTATAATTATAAGTATAGGTACCTTAGTATAAGAAGATAACTATAATACCTACTATAGGATAACGTATACGTTAAATTATAGTCGTAGGCTAGTATACTTATAGTATAAAAAGGGTTACCTACTAATTATTTATTATTCAGGTGCTTATTTTAGTAGAGTAGCCAGGAGTAAACAAATGGTAGGAACGAGTATTAATTACGGTTAGGAACTAACTAAGCTACTATAGTAGGGTGTTATTTATACCCCTAGCTAAGCTACGTACGGTCTATAGAGTATAGTTGCCTAATCGGGTAAGCTACGGACTATGACTTATATAAGAGAACGACTCGTAAGTAAATAGAGACTCGTTAGGGTTATTTATCTAATAATATACCCCTTTTCTATTACTATAGGTCGAGAAATAATTAAACTAAACCTACTAATAATAATCAACTAATTAAGCGTTAAGGTAAATCTACTATATTTAACAACTTAATAAACTCCTTATACTTAACCTTATCTAAAGCCTTTATTAATCTATCGGCGACTATAAACTCTATAGGGATATACTATAAGTCTACTTATCTAGATTCGATAGATTCGCGTACATAGAAGTATTAGTATATAAAATACTTTATCTTTTAGTATAATTCTAAATTCTTAGATATTAAGAGGGTACCCTAGTAATCGCTATATAAGCGAATTTACTTAACGTCTTAAGTATTTTAGCCTATTTACTTAAATAGCTCTTAAATCTACGAGAGCTCTATAATAGCCTTTATAATACTATAAAATTCTACCTTAGTTATACTTTAAGTCGTATAAGATTAGCGCTTTAATTAATAAGAGATAATACCTCCTATAAAGAAGAAGATATATTCTAAAGTTAATTAACTAGTAGCTTTATAATTAGTATAACTAGCGTTAGTAAATCCTTTAAGTATTATATCCTCGCTACTAAATTAACCTCCTTCGAATACTATAGCTAATATAATTAAGCCTTTAAAGTATTTAAGATAACGCTTTACTTATATTATATATACTTTTAAGGGGTTATTAAGAAATCGAGATAATATAGACAAGGTAAATACTAGGTCTAGGCGGGTAATATAACTAGAATAAATAAGAGACCCTACTATAGATTAGTACGTTATAACGTCCTCTAGAATAGCTTAGACCCTCTTAAGCTATAGAACTATCTAGTCCTATTATAAAAGATCTATAGGAGTGTTAATAGGTTTATAATTCTCTATACTAAACTTCTCTAATATATATTTAATATAAGCGTCTTAGTATAAATATAACTTATAAGTAAAGTAATCTCAGATAATTCGTATACCTAAATAATAGTAAGCGGGTCCTAAATCTTTTATCTTAAAGTACTTTTATAAGTTAATTTTTACCTAATCTAACTACTTACCTACCTTTCCTATAATTAGTAGATTATTAACGTAGGTATAGATAATAATACCCTTTTTATTATTAATATAAATATAGGTGTTAGCGGTTATAGCTTTAAATCTAAGTTACTTAAAAGCGTCTCCTAGCTTTTATTACTAGAGTCTTAGTAATTATTTAAGGCTATATAAAGCCTTATCTAATTTAACTATAAAGTCTTTTAAAAAGATATTCTTACTATCTTTGTCCTAGTCGAGTAGAACCTAGCTATAAACATCTTTATTAATATCTCTATTTAGGAACGTACTAATAGTATCTATTTATTCGAGTTTAAGATTAAGAATAGCCGCTAGCGCTATAATTGCCTTCTATAAAGTTAACTTAACTACCCCTACAAAAGTCTAAAGATAGTCGATTCTATAAACCTATTAAAAACTCTTAATAACCTAGTATACTTTATACTTTAGGATCTTTCTATTATAGTCTTGTTTTATATAAAAGACGTACTTTCTAGGTAAATAGCGTAAAGTACTTAGTATTATATTTCGATATTAAATAGTCTAAGTTTTCTTTTTCTTTAACTAGTTATCTTTAGCCTTTTTAGCTACGCGCTAGTATTAAGCATTCTTACTAGTATAAGCCTCTTTAAGTATTTAAGGATCGTTAGATATTAGATTTACTTCCTTAATTACTCTAATAAATAAATTTATAAGCTTAGTATTATCTAGCTTTCTACCTTCCTTTACTAATTATATAGTAGTAGTATTAGAATCCTCGCGCTATAATTAGTAGGTTTAAGGTCTATTACTTAGATTAACTATAGGATAGCTCTTATTTTTCGAGCCTTTTAAGCGTCCTTTTAGTCTCGGCGGTAGAATTAGTAGAGTATAAGGAATATTATCCTTATTATTAGATATAGTACTCTTATTCTACTCGATTAAATCGTCCTTATTAGAAGTTCTATTTAACTCCTTTACCCCTTACTTAAGGTTATATTCCTTGTTATATATTATAGGTAAGAATACTACTCGATATAGGTCCGTTAAAGGATCTAAGATAGCTAGCTATTAAGCCTTATTATAAGGATTAAAGAAGGTATCTACCTTATTATATACCTCTCTATCTAGTCCTAAAATAAATCCNTATTAGAAAAATAAACTATTTATCTATATATACTAAGGGATAGAACCTAGATTCTTTAGATTCGATCTCTTTTATATTTAATAAGAACTCCCTAGTAGGTACGAGATCTAATCTTCTTACTAGCTATATAGTCTTATAATAGAATATATATAAATGTCTTATACCCGAGAACTCGAAAGTACTTAACTATAGACTTATTATCTCTATTAAGATAAATAGTATTAAAGTATACCTTATAAGGAGTTACCCCTAAAAGAATAGAATTTACTAACTTATTTATTACTTCTATAATAGCCTTAAGGATTTTACCCTATAATTTTAAATTAATATCTTAATTAAGGATTATACTTTATAGTCTCTTAATAACTATACGATTAGCTCTCTTAGTAAGACTATCTTACTCTAGCGAACATAGTATTATAATCTCCTTAATAATCCTAAACTCCTTAGTATAGTTCTTAATATTATTTACTAAGTACTCTTTACTACTATCTAAACGCTAGCTCTTAATCTTAGTACTAT
>LT855421.1:2634447-2651842 GCA_900184765.1 Hymenoscyphus fraxineus
ATCTTCATTGATTCGTCTGGCTTGCTTCGTATCGAACAGCCTTTTTCCTCTCTTCGAATGTTCATTGATTCGTCTGGCTTGCTTCGTATCGAACAGCCTTTTTTCCTTTTTTTAACTAGTTATTAATTTAATCTAGTTAATTATGTCTGGTCAAGGAGCTTCTGCCTCGGGCTCAGGTGCTGGTCAACCCAGCCAACCCAACACCTTTTGGGGTAGAAAATTGGCACCGAGAGGTGTCAGACCCCAAAACGACAACAACAAGAAGCGAAAGGCTGGGCCTAACACCCATCGATACCACGGCCCCCCAAAGGCGAAGAAGAACAGAAATGATCGCCGCAACAAAGAGACGCCCAATCTTAACAACTGGTTGGCCAATGAGGATAAATGGTACAACGGTCCAAAAGGTATGGACTTTCCGAACTCGCGTATCTCCTCACAAACTGCCAAACAGCGAGAATGCGCTTTGGTCCTTGAAGCCTGTCTCGAAAAGAACGATGCTACCCAAGCTCAAGACTTGGATGGTGTTCCTCAAGGTCCGGACTCCGAGGCCTTTTTCCATGATGGTTGGAAGTATCGAATGATCCCATCCAGACATCAACCTCGATTGGTATTGTACAAGGACAATTGGGAGATTGTTCTTCCGACCTCAACAATCCATGCCGCAGCCCGTCCAGCCCCTCTTGAGAGCGATAAACTCTCCGAGGAGATTGGAATGGAAAAAGGCGACTTTAAATGCCGTGAGATGGGTCCGGAAATTTGCAAGTCGGCCGACCTAATCGTCAACGCCTTCAGAGGTAGTCTTAATCACGCGAATATTACCAAGGAGATTGCCGAGGCTCTCCAGGCTTTCAGCTATCCAGTTCCTGTTGCACCAACTTCCAAGGAACCCGCGGCCGCTCCTTCGACACCAGCTCCCTCGACAGCAGCTCCCTCGAAGCCAGCAGCAACTCCACCCGCTCCAGCAGTAGTTCCACCTGTTCCAGCAGTAATTCCACCTGCTCCAGCACCAACTCCTTCGACAGCAGCCCCTCCTGCTCCCTCAGTCACATCCTCGACAGCAGCTCCCTCAAAGCCACAGGCATCTCGAGGACTTAGAGCCATCAACTGGTTTTTCCGTGGAGAGGTTGCAAAGGTTTGGACTGGAAATGGACCCGAAGTTCCATCTGACGCTGTTGATGCTTTCTTTGAACAACTGAAGAAGCATGTCCATGGTCCATTGTCCATGACCCTGGTTCGACAAGAACAGCATTTCATCTACAAGACCATTCCACTCTGGGACGAATTCTGGATGAACAAGTTTAGATTGATCTGGGCCGAAGGATTCATGAACTTCTACTCCAAGGTCGGCAAGGACAAGACTCCCGGTACCAAGTTTGATAGCTATGTCGCCAATCCACAACTTCCTCTCGAACATCAGAAGTGGATGCAGAAACCCACCAATCCGAGCGAGGAGGAGTTCAAAGTCCCCCGGTACATATCTCATAACGCCAAGGTCTGGCATGACAATCTGGTCGACTATGAGGTCGAAGCTAGTGCCGCTCTCATCTACGAGACGGCTCATGAGGAGCTAGCCAACCAGAAGCATTTCGCTGACACGGTTATACACAAGGCCAGGGTCATCTCACGAGGCACAGGAACCGACAACCATCAGTGTAGGCTCGAGATCAGATTGGCAAGACAAGAGGGCTATAGCCTTCCCGAATTGTCCCTGGCTGATCGAGTTTTGATCACTCCTGGCGAGTTGATCACCGGCCCCCACCGAGTCAACGATGCCCCTCCCACCCGAGTCATCAGAGCCAAGGTTGTGGAGGCCATCTCGTCTACGCGATACCATGTATCGTGTTCGATCCAGTACGCCGAGCGCTTCCACTTCATGGAAGGTGCTCAGATGGGGATCAAGATCACCCATCGTCCATCTTACCTACCGACATCCCGACAACTCAAGGCCATTCAATACATCGTTCACACCTGCCGGGATACCAAGACCAGATCGGAAAAGGCTCGACTTCTTCGACTCCTCTTGCTTGGAATCCACGCTCCGATGAATCTTGACGAGAGCCTATGGGACCAAGGACTCAAGAACATGGAAGATTCGGCTCGCCAGAGCCTCGCCAACTACATCCAGACTCGCAACCTCAATGCCCGACAATTCCAGGCTTTCTCCAAGGCGATCCGCGAGCTCAACTATGCCAGCCTCATCCAAGGACCACCCGGAACCGGCAAGACTCTCCTCCAGGCAGCCATTTGCATCACCGCGGCCGCTCTGGGAAAGAAGGTTTTGGCTTCGGCCCCTACTAACGAGGCCTGTGTTGCCATTGTGGAAAAGTTGGCTGATGAAAAGGCGAAATTGGCTGCCATCGACCCAGCCGTGGCCAGTTTTGGCATTCTCGTCATGCCCAACAAGAAGACCTTCCGTGACGAGATGATGTACGAAGGAGCCATCGACGAGGCACCTGAAAACATGCTGGGGGATGAGATCAAGCGTAAGATCCCCAGAGACTTCCGCCTCTGGCCTCGGGTCCTGGCCGAGATCAACAAGCTGGTCATCAAGGACGACACCCAGGCCAAGCAATGGGTCAATGACCTCGGCGACCTCAACAGCGAGCAGACCATGAAGAAGGACGACTATAAGAAATGGAACGAGTTCTTGGAGGAACGCATTGCCGATGTTTTGAAGGATCCCAAGCTCAAGATCATCGTCAGCACTTGTAACAACTGTGCTCGCCTTCGGGACACCAAATACACCCCCGACTTGTTGATCATTGACGAGTCGGCCTATGCCACGGAGCAGGACTGCTGTGTGCCTCTGTCCCTCTTCCCCGGACAAGTCGTCTTGCTCGGTGATCACATCCAACTCCGCCCATTGGTCAAGTCCAAGAATTGTCAAGAATACTGGAAACAGATGTGCCTCTCTCTCTTCGAGCGAATGGTCAATGTTGGCCACCTTCCGGTCATCACGCTCAATGAGAACTTCCGATCGCACCCCGAGATCATGCACTTCCCATGTATGGTCTCCTATGGGTGGGTAGGTAGTCCGGCTACCAATTCCGCCTCTGATATCGTCAATGATACCTTGCAGAAGATTTGGTACTCGGATGTTTTTCAGTCCGAATTCAAGGACAAGCGAGAGGATCCGCTCGAGGGACCCGTCGAGGGCGAACGCAGCATGCGCCGAGTGCTCTTTAATACCTTCAATGGATTTTCGTCAACCCCTGAGGACAGCGACTCCACCGTCAACTATGCCAACGTCCGCGCCATTACTAAGTTTGTCACCGAAATCCTCAGCTCGGACGACAATTATCCCAACGGCGGCGATATTCCTAACATCAGTGCTAACGATGTTGTGATCATTACCGGTTACGAGGAGCAAGCCGCTGCCATCAAGGAACAATTCAAGACCATGGGATGGGGTGAGGATTATCAACCCTTGATCAAGACCATTCACTCCATGCAAGGTGGTGAGCGCAAATGGGTCATTCTTGACCTCACTATGGCTGATCAATGGCACCCTAGCAAATGGAGTTTCTTCACCGAGTGGAATCGACTTAACGTAGCCCTCACTCGAGCCAAGACCAACCTCTGGATGTTCGGCAACTACACTGCCTGGGAGAGGGAATTGAATGTCATGTGGGATCTTTATCACATGGAGGAACAGGTTCTTTTGCTGGCCGATCTCAAGAAGCGAGGAGACATCATCGACGTCGATACGCCCGAGCCTGGTCGACTTCCTGCCTTTCGAGCTGAATACCCTAACCCTCCAGGCATGTGGTCTCGAGTGCAACCAGTGGTACCACAACCAACTCAAGGTGGTGGCCAGTACTATAAGTACAATAACGCGTGGCAAATGCCCGCCCGCCAGCAGGCCTTTTGGAGCAAGATCTATGGCATCCTCCAAACCTACGAAGACCACGCCAAGGATGAACAAGCTCGCTTCTTGGCCAACCAGGAGCATGTCGTCAAGAAATACTCGGCTCCTACCACGGACAAGAAGAATGAAGGATGGCGGGGTGATGGTTGATGGCGCGCGCGCAACGCTAAGCTGGATTTGGTCAAGTGGGAATTTTCTGGGTGCACGTGACGTGGAGATCTGGAAAGGGGGGCGGGTCAGCTGGTTATCACGATATAACACAATCGAAATCTGAAATTCTTTTGAATAAAATAGATTTTGAATTAAATTAGAAGATTCTGGTTAAGATAAATTTAGTCGGAAATGATCTTATTATAAATCAATTATAAAAGAAACCTACTTATTACTTTATTTATAATATTAAAAGTTATTTTACTAAAGGTTTAATATAACTTAATTAACTCTATAATTTTACCTAGGTTAATAAGAAGTAAAAGTATTAGATACTCTAGACTATTCTTATAATTAATTTAGTTATATAAGACCTTAAGAATAATATTATTAATAACTCCGAGGTATATAGACTATAGAGTAACCGAGAATAATATAATAAAGAAATGGTTTAAATTAAATTAGTTAGAGGTAATTAATTAACACGTTTAGGTAAATAATAGGTAATTACTTTAGATACTTAGATTAATAAGAGGTAATTAATTAAGGGATTTAGGTAAATAATATTTAATTCTCGACTATAACTAACCTAATAACGCCCCTCCTACCCGTAGTATTTATACTAAAGAGTTTTATTAACTAATTCCTTCTAATACTTATTCTATAGTTTTATATAAATTACTACTTATTAGTATTAATAGACTCCTATTATAACTTTACCTTCCTAAGAAGTTAGTCTCTTAGATACTTAACCTAATTTATAATAATAATTACTTAAGATTTTAAAAGATATTTAATATTTATTTAGATATATTCTTTATACCTAGATTATCTTTAATTATTTAATCTTACTTTTAATATTATCCTTAATATAAGGTTTATTATCTAAAGTATTATATACTATATAGATTACTTTAACCTTTATAAATACTACTAGTTATATTCTATACTTTAATAATAGATTTTATTCTTACCTTACCTATTACTTCTAATAGCTATAACTCTATACTATCTATTATATATAAGATACCTAGAACGTTAATTCGTACCTTATACTATAATAGAAGAGTAAGCGAGTAGTAATAATAACCTATAGCGTACTAATTTATTATTATTATTTATATTTATTCTACGAAATAAATAATANATATTATTAAAAGTTATATTAATTAGTATATTAATTAGTTTATTAATTAGTTTATTAATTAGTTTATTAATTAGTTTATTAATTAGTTTATTAATTAGTTATTAATTAGTTTATTAATTAGTTTATTAATTAGTTTATTAATTAGTTATTAATTAGTTATTAATTAGTTATTAATTCGTTATTAATTAGTTATTAATTTTATTAATCTTAGAGGCTAGCCCTCGAACCTTTATAGCTCGCTATACTTAAGAAGTAGTTTATATATTAAATACTATTATAAAAGATATATACTTTAGTATTCTTACCTTTAGATACTATTATAATATATTTACGTGGTTTATTCACGTAATATTTCGGGCTATATATACGCCCGGAATCTACGTAGTAGATATATAATTATATTATATACTACTACTTTTATACTCGTTATTATTTACTTTTACTACTGTTTTCGTATCTTTATTATCCTACTAAGTTATACTAATACTAATTAGTATTTTATAGATTAATTAACTTAGTTTAGGAATACTTATTAGTTATATTTAGTTCTTGCCCGACCTATACGCCCTCTACTATTAGGTAGAAATACCCTTGGACAGGACTTAAAGACTATTATAAGTTTAGGTAGTATACGATAATTATCTATATTATCGTCCGCTAATACTCGACCTCTTAATTAAGCCTTTCGAGTCCTTCGATAACTGTTTATACTTGTCTACTACCTCCTTTAACGACGAGATATATAAATCGATAATACTTCTACTTTCCGGAGCGTACGAATACCTACGGGACCCCCCCCCCCCCCCCCCCCCCCCCCCNTCTCGAGCCGATACTCCTCGAGTATATATAAAATCACTCTACGAAAGAGCCTTAAAATCACGTATTCGTACTATATATAAAATTACCTATAAAAGAGCCTCGGAACTACGTATTTATACTATATATAAAACCACCTGTAAAAGAGCCTCGGAATTACGTATTTACCTATATAAAAGAGTTTTTTTTTCGGATTTAATAGTAATTAAAATAGGCCCCCGATAAGTACGCTATTATTATATATTAAAGCCTACTACTATAAAGTTTTAAGGTTATACCTTTAGTAAGTATAATAATATATCGCTAAGACTCGAAATTAGCCCGAAGCGACTTAATTATACCTTTTTAACTTGTTTCCGTTAAATACTACCCTTTCGAACGCCCTATTATCCTAGCCTAGCCTTGTCTCGAGGATTAAACAGAGATAGACCCTCCCTCGGGCATATACTAGATACCCCCCTAGGGTATATACTAGACACCCCCCTCCCCTAGGGCATATACTATAACTATAGACCTCCCTACCTAAATATAAAGAAGCCTTATAAGGGTTATACTCCCTCTAGTATACTTGCTAAATATTCCCCTTTTTAGTTAAATATAACTACCCCTCTTTTTTAATCGAACGTGATTAGCGAAGGATAAGCGAGAGAGAGATAGAATAGATAGATAGAGTATTATAATTAGTTAGCTAGATAGATAGTATATAGTTAGACGGATAAATAGATAGTATTTCCTCTTTTATAACTAGTAGTTATTATCTTATAACTTCTCTCTAAGTTATACTAGTATTATAATATATTTATATAGTTTATCCATATAATATTTCGGGCTATATATACGCCCGGAATCTACGTAGTAGATATATAATTATATTATATACTACTACTCTTTTATACTTATTATTATTTACTTTTACTACTATTTCGTACCTTTACTATTCTACTAAGTTATACTAATAGATACTAACTAAGCTATATAGTATAGGTAGTAACTAAGCTTCTAACCTATCTTATTCTAGTTATAAACGTTATATAAGTATAGAGAAAATACTAAAATATAGCTAAAACTCTTAGATATTCTATACTTTAACTATATATATTAAGTATAGTTATCCCCTTAGCTACGGCTAGTACCTCCTAATATAGGGGTAGGAATACTAACTTTTATAGTATTTATATACCTATATTATTCTACTTCTATTATACTAAAAAATACACGAATAGATACTATAGAACGGGAGGCTTACCCTCTATATATCCTACTCTTAGAAAGGTTTATAATATAGTTTAAGTATATAAGAATACTACTAAATTACCCTAGCCGAGGGAATAGATATAGAAAGGGTAATATTAGGCTTAATTACTATTAATAACTAAAGAAAGCTAGTACTATATTAAAGTAGCTTTATATATAATAATTATAATTTCTATTTATATAAGGAAGGGTTATTTCCCTTAATCTTTATTAAATATAGTATATTCTTATACTAAAGCTAATATTCTATTAGGTCGCTTACTATTCTTAGCGCTATATATAGACTAGGGAGGTACTAGTTATAGCTAAGAAGATAGCTATTAATTAGTTATTTATTAATTAGTTATTTATTTATAAGTTATTTATTTATAAGTTATTTATTAATTAATAGTTATTAAATAGTAGTTATTAATTAGTTATTTATTAGTTAGTTATTAATTAATTACTAATTAGCTATTAATTAGTTATTAATTAGTTATATACTTAATTAGTTATTTATTAATTACCTTAGAGGGGAAAGCGGAGTTTTTTAGATAGTTAGATAAAAGGGAAACTATTATAAGACTATTTCTAGATAGTTTAAAATTATATAACTATTTTAATTAAAAACTATTTATATTAAAGATTATTTTAGATTTTAAACTAATATAAGACTATTTAAAAGATAAATAGTTATAGATATAAGACTATTTATAGCTAAAATAGTCCTAAGACTATTTAGAAGTATAATAGTTTTAATTAAAATTAGTTTTAATTTTAAATAGTTTTAAAACTATTTTATAACTATTTTATTAATAAATAGTTTATATTTATAACTATTTAAATTTAATATAGTCTTAAGACTATTTTAGCTATAAATAGTCTTAGATTTATAACTATTTTATATTTAAATAGTCTAATCTATAAATAGTCTAAGAATCGTTCCTAAATAGTCGCCGAACAGTTCTCGGACGCTTCTGGGACGCTTCCGGGACGGTCCTGGGACGGTACGGAAAAGTGCCCCTACAGAGCCGCATGTAGGGCGCAGAGCCGCAGCGCACAGGCCACATCACATACTCGGTACAGCTCCCATGCGCTCAACCCCAACGCTATAAAAATATAAGTGTGAAATTCAGTCGATTCAGCGAAATTTCACGGGCGCGCATCATGGGCGGCATGACGTGCGGTGCTGGATGCGAGGGGTGATAGATGGGTGCTGTACGCAAGGTAGATGCCCGTAAGCGCCCTTATTACATAGGCGGCGCGGGCTAAGGTCGGGAGTGCCTTGCGCACCCTGCTTACGTAATCACATGCGCACCAGGAGTGGGATTTGGGACGAGTTTAGGACGGTCCCGGGACGCTGTTTAGGACGCTTTCGGGACGGTCCTAGAACGCTTTTATAATTAGGAAACAATTCTTAATTATCTTATTAATATAACTATTATTTTATTTAAACAGTTAATTTTAATAAACCGTAGAAAACTATTTTAAATTATATAATAGTTAATAATCCGAAACTATTTAAAAAGGAAAACTACCCTTCTACTATTAGGTAGCGGTTTTTTATTAGCGACTATATTCTATTTAAGACCCTTAGGTAAAAGTTATAAGACCGTCTAAAAAACTCTACTTTCCCCTCTAAGGTAGTTATTTATTAATTAGTTATTAATTAGTTATTAATTAGTTATTAATTAATAGTTATTAATTAGTTATTACTTAATTAGTAGTTATTAAGTAGTTACTAATTAGTTATTAATTATTTACTAATTAGTTATTTACTTAATAGTTATTAATTAGTAGTTATTAATTAACTATTAATTAGCTATTTATTAATTAGTTATTTATAAATTAGTTATTTATTAAATAATAGTTATTAAATAGTAGTTATTAATTAGTTATTTATAAATTAGTTATTTATTTATTAGTTATTTATTAATTAGCTACTTATTAATTAGTTATTATTATTATTATTAATCTTTATTTTCTCTTATTACTTAATTAGTTATTATTAATTAAGTATTAATTAATAGTTATTTTTAATTAAGTATTAATTAATTAGTTATTAATTAGTTATTATTATTATTATTATTAATTAATTAGTTATTATTATTATTATTATTAATCTTTATTTTCTCTTATTACTTAATTAGTTATTATTAATTAAGTATTAATTAGTTAGTTATTTAATTAATAGTTATTTTTAATTAAGTATTAATTAATTAGTTATTAATTAATTAGTTATTAATTAATAGTTATTAATTAGTAGTTATATATTAGTAGTTATTAATTAGTAGTTATTAATTAGTTATTATTATTATTATTAATTAGTTATTATTATTATTATTAATCTTTATTTTCTCTCGAGGGCTAGCCCCTAAACCCCCGTAGTTATTATTATTAATTAAGTATTAATTATTAATTAATTAGTTATTAATTTTATTAATCTCGGGAGCTAGCCCTCGAACCCCCGTATAGGTACCTAAGTACCTTATAGATACGAGGTACTAAAACTACTACTATAGTTATAATTATATACTACTTCTAACCTACCTTATTCTAGCTATAAACGTTATATAAGTATAGGGAGAATACTAAAATATAGCTAAAACTCTTAGATATCCTATACTCTAATTATATATATTTTAAATACTATTCTAGCTCGATACGAGCGCGATAGGCGGGCGCGATAAACGGGTATAATAGGTAGGCGCGATAGATAAGTAGTTTATATATCTAAGGTACTATATATTTTACCGGTTTCTTACTAAATACGTCTTACCGCGCGCTATTTTTTAGTAGCTAATTAGAAGAGCCCTAGGTTACTAATTAGAATAGGCCCTAGGTTCTCCCGGGAGCTAATTAGAATAGGCCCCTTAGTAAATATCCGGTATATAGATACCTCTTATACGAATATAATAAGAACTTTACTTATAAACTTCGTTATAAGCTCCTCGTTCACTTCGCTTATTCTTATAAGAGATCTAAGAAAGTAGTTTACTTAAATATATATAAAAGTTTACTTTAATAAGAAGTATAAACCTTTATTCTCTTAACTAGAAGATAAGGTATTTCTTAAACTTTATAAGAAATATTACTTATTATTAACTAAGATCCTTAGATAAAAGTTATCTTATTAATAGATTAGTTTACTTAAGGTTCTTAAGTAAATTAGATAATTAGTATATTAACTTAAGTTATTTACTATATAGCGGATTTATAATAGTATCTCTATTACTTAACTTAAGCTAGTATCTTAGAATATAAATTCGTTTAATTATTAATAACCTTTATCTAAACCTATTATTATTAAAAGAGATATTTAATATAAGATTAAAAAGATTATATAGAAGGAGATTACTAAGACTAGCTATATAAGGTATCTTATTTAATAGAAAGAATATAGACCTAAGAAGGATTAATAGATTTATCTTAATAGATTAAATAATACTATAGAATTAGTAGCTAACTTTAAGATATAAATAGCCCTAGAATATCTTACTATAAGGACTTCTTATTATAAATAATAGTATTATTATTAGATTATTATTTATAGATATAGATTATATATAATTAGTACTTATTAAGAGTTTACTTATTATAATACTAAGGGTAGTATCTTTTGTTTTTTAAATAGTAATTATTATAAAATATTCTAGGAATATATTAGGTTTAGTTAGACTAAATACCTTAGTTTAGTAGTTATTCCTTTATATACTAAGTAAAGGTTTATAATTAGTTAAAAGAACTTTCTAGAACCTTCTAACTAATTAGAACGTAATATATATTAGTTAGTTTACTATTACTCTTTTAAGAAGTATTTTACTTTATATTCTAAATATTATATCTAACTTTATCTCTAATATACTAGTAGAAAGAAAGCTTTATAAGTATTATACTTACCTTATATACTTCTCTTTTACTTCTACTAAATACTTCCCCCTTTTTATTAAAGGCGATAAGCGAAGGGATAAGCGAAGAATAAGCGAATAGAATAAATAGGGCTAGAGATAGTTAGAGTAATAATTAAATAATATAATTAGCTAGCTAGAATAGAATAAATAGCTTTCCCTCTTTTATAACTAGTACTTATTTATTTATAACCTCTTTTAAGTTATACTAGTATTATAATATATTTATATATTTATTTATATAATAATCTAGGGCTATATATATACCTAGATACTATAAAATAGATAGAATAATATAATTATTAGAACTACTATTTTATACCTTTATTATTTCCTTATCTTTAGATATCTTATATATCTTTATACTAATAATTAATAATATTATATAATTTATATAAATTAAGGTTAGTTATATAATATAAAGCCTTTAAAAGATTATAATAAAACGTGTTTTCTTATATAAACGTCTAGAAATATATTATATTAATTAAATAATAATTATATATAGTTTCTATACTATTTATAACCTAGTAATAAATATAAAGTTTTAACTTAAATATATACCTAGTATTCTATTACTAATATAGTTTTCTACGTTTATTTCTTATTATAACTTTAATATAGTAAATTATTACTTATAGAATCTTTATTATATTATATAATATAATATTAGTATAGAAGTATTTATAAAGAAATAGAATATTTAATTAATTATTATATTAGTACTAAGAAATAATATTAAAAAAACTTAATTATATAATATAAATAAAAAGGGTTATATATTCTAATATATAAAGTTTTATTAATACTTAATATATAGTAATAGAACTATATATATACTATTAGTTAAATATAGTTATAATATATTATATATTAATTATATAATATATTCTAACTTTTTCTATATAAAATAGTAGTTATATAATTATATTTATAAGTTAGTATTTATTATATATAATATAGTATTTACTTTATTTAATTATAAGAAATAATACCTTAAAGGCTAGGGTTTTTTTTTAATAATATAATATAACTATATACTAGTACTAATACACCTAGTATAAGGGATTAGGCCCTAAGTATAGT
Organism: Hymenoscyphus fraxineus; assembly: GCA_900184765.1. Lineage (NCBI taxonomy): Eukaryota > Fungi > Ascomycota > Leotiomycetes > Helotiales > Helotiaceae > Hymenoscyphus > Hymenoscyphus fraxineus. The sequence continues at coordinate 2,646,656 of LT855421.1, forward strand.
ACTAGCTATACTAGTACTTACTAAGCTAGCTAAGAGTATAACGTATACTACTCTTTTATTTATAGAGTCTAAGAAAACTCTTCTCTTTCTTCTTTATTAAACTTATTAAATACTATAATTAAGCCTCTATATATACGCTACTCCCTTATAATATTAAGTTCGATTAATTATAGCTAACTAAGATACTACTATATAAGATAGTNGAAGATTTTACTAGAGTTATATCTCTAGTCTAGTAAAAGTTAATTAATTCTATCTAGCTCTTAAAAGTATAGTATAGCTATTATTAAAGTTATTCTAAGAACTTATAAATATAGTTTAAAACCTAAGCTACTATATATAATAAATAGAAGAAGGTATAAAAGTAGTAGAAGCTAAAATAAAGAGGCTATAAAGCTAAGAATAGATAGCCTTTACCCTTTTATTAATAAACGTACTCCTAAGAAACTTAATATAAACTTTTAATTAGATAAATCGATTAGATTCTAATAACTAAGTCTTAAATCCTAGAGACTAGAAACTACTAACCTAGAATAGATATATAAGTACCTTCTAAGACTATCTTTTAAGGCTTAAGAGTTCTTATAAGATAAGGTCCTCTATAAAACTATTACTTTCCCTAGAATACTACTAGAATATAATTTATAATACCCTTCTACTATAAGAGTAAGCCTAAATAAAATACTTCTAAGAGAAGAGAAATAATAGAGATAAAAAGGATTCTAACTACTTTTTTATATAACTTAATAAGACTTTTATAAATAATAATAAATAGGCTAAAGCTTTAGAGAAGCTTAATAATATTAGATACTCTATAAGTTAACCCTAGTATAAATACTAGCTTAAATTTAATAAACTCTTACTAGTAGTAAATAAGAAGAGCTAGAATAATAATATAAAGATTAACTACTTCTAGAATATTTTTTTAAACTTTATATAAATATATATAGCTATTATACTTAAATAAATAGATTATTATAAATTTACTAAAGAAGTTAAGTATATTATAACTAACCTTAAAAAGATTAACTAGTTTAAATTATTAAATAAGAAATAGAAAGAGAAGACTAAGGAAACTAGTATTAGAGGACTAGCGTTTATTCTATAATAGAGGTAGTCTTTATTACTCTAGCTAGATAGTAAGAGTAATACTATAATAGAAGTAATATAAATAGGTAATAACTAATTAGAATATTATAGAGACTATAAAAGAAATCTTAGTAACTATTAGCTTATAGATAGAAAATAAAAGGCTAAGTAGATAGACTAAGATAAAAAGGAGAGATATTAAAAGAAGAAACTCTATTACTAATATAAAGCTTTAGAATACTAGGCTAGGAACTACTTATATAATACTTCTACTCTACTAGTTAAGATTAACTAGGTTAAAGTAGAATCTATACTAGAGAATAATAATAGAATAATAGAAGCTAATACCTTTAAATTAGAAAAAGAGTAGCTCTTAGTTATAGTTAAGAACTAAGAGTAAAAGGGGTATTAGTAAAAGGATAAAAGAAGGTAAAGAAAATAATAAATAGAAACTTTATATATATAAATATAGTCTTTTAAGAATCTTTTAAAACCTTTACTCTTATTAATAAAAGATACTAATACTATACTATAATAAATAAAGACCTTATAAAAGAACTAGGACTTCTAAATATAAGTAATAAAAAATAGAAGATAAAAGGTATATTTATATATATATATTACTAAACTTAAACTTTTTAATAATTCTTAAAAACCTATAAAAAGTATATAATAAAATATAAACTATACTAGAGAAATAGCGTTTCTACTATAGTAAAGTATTATTATAAGTAGAAAAAGGTTATAATTACTATAACTATAAGAATAATAGCGCCTTTATAATAGTAGCTACTTTAAATATAAAAGATATTAGAAAAGCTTTTAAGGTTAAAGAAAAGCTATTTATAAAATAGCTAAAATAACTATTACTCTTAAAGATTAAAGATATAGTACTACTCTTTTCTAAATAGGAAGTAGAAAAACTAGTACCTTATAAGCCTAATATTAATATTAAAATTAATATCTACTATAAGTAAATAGTACTCTAACTACTTTACTATAGAAGTTACTCTATAATATATCTAGAAATAAACTATTAGTTTTAAAGAAATCTTTTAATAACTTATAAAAAAAAGGATTTACTAGACCTTTTATATTAAAAGTAGTAGCTCCTATTCTATTTATATAGAAACTAGAAGAAGAACTAAGATTCTACTATAACTACTAAGTACTAAATATAATTATAAAACCTAACTATTACTTTTTACTACTAATACTAAAGACTTTAAGGAATATAATAGAGGCTAACTAGCTTATAAAGGTTAATATTATCTTTACTTTCTACTAAATTTAAATAATAAAAGACTATAAATATAAGACTACTTTTTAAATAAGATTTAACTCTTTTAAATAACTAGTAATATTATTTAGTTTAAGTAGAACTCTTACTATATTTTAATAGTATATTAATAGTTTATTATAAGACTTACTAGATATTTACTCTTTAGCCTTTATAAATAATATAGTAATCTATACTAAGAGGTCTAAGAAAGACTACTTTAAAAAAGTATAAAGTATCTTTTATAAACTCTAAAATAAAGGCCTATTCTTTAACTTTAAAAAAAGCGAATTTATAAAGAAATAAATTAAGTACTTAAGATTTATTATATATACTAGTAGAAAAGAAGTAAGACTTAACCTTAAGAAAGTTAAAGTAGTATAGAACTAAATAGTTTTTAAGATATAAAAGAAAGTTTACTAGTTTTTAGGGTTTTATAACTTCTATTAAATATTTATATCTAACTACTCCTAGCTAGTAAAATAGCTAATAGCGCTTACTAGTAAAAGAACCTTATTCTCTTAAAAAAAAAGGAAAAAGCTAGTCTTTTAAGTATTAAAAAGTAAGTTTTATAAAGCTCTTATATTAGTAAAATAAAACTTAACTCTACTTATATTTCTTAAGATAGACTATAGTAGATTTATAATAGAAAATATACTTTTTTTAAAAAAGAATAAAATCTATTAATTAGTAGGCTTCTTTTTTAAAAAACTAAATAAGATAGAAATTAACTATAATATCTATAATAAAGAAATATTAGTAATAGTATTCTTACTTAAGTTCTAAGTATTTAAATTAAAAGTAGTAGGCCTTTTTATAATATAAATAAACTATAAGAACCTAGAATACTTTATAACTAAAAGATAACTAACTAAATACTAAATTTAATAGTATAAGACCTTAGCTTTATTTTAGTTTACTCTTTATTACTAGTTAAGCTCTAAAGCTATTATATTAAACGTTTTATCTAAAAGAGAATAAAATACTCTAAAAGTAAATAATAAAATATCTAAGTATAAATATTTTTTAGAGCTAGACTATATTAAAAACTAGCTAAACCTAGGAAAAGAAAGAGAGGTAGTAATAGTAGCTACTACTTTAGTCTAGCTTTAAAATATATAGTAAAAGAACCTTTTAAACTAGAACTAAAACTCTTAAATACTATTCTAGAAATAAGAACTTAATAAACTTTAAAATAAGTTAATAGTAAAAGACTTATTATATAATATTATTTTTTAATTAGTCTTAAATAATAACTAATTCTTCTTAAGTAAAGTTAAAATAAAGATTTAAGTAAGTAATTATAAAATTAATAAAAAAGCCTACTTATATTATTATAAGAGATTATAGGTTCTTAAAATACTATTTTTAATAAAGGCTAAGGCTAAAAAAGAGAAATTTAAACTTAGTTAGAAAAATATTCTAAGAATAAAAATTATTTAATTTATTTATAATTTATAGGTCTATAACTACCTAGGTAAAGATTTTACTACTTTTATAATAGAATAAAACTTCTATTAATTACTTTAGTTTAAATATATAAAATAGTTCTTAAAGAACTATAATTACTATAAAAGGAATAAAGTATAATAAAAGTATAAGTATAAACTTTTATAGCTATTACTAGTACTTAACTAATTCTTTTAAGAACTCTTAATAGATTTTATAACTAATCTATTAGACTTATAAGAGAATTATTACCTCTAGATTATTAAGAACTAATTAAATAAAACTATAGTACTAGAGGTAATACCTAGTATAAAAGTAAAGGAATATATTAAAAAGTTTATAAAATACTAAGTTTATTACTATAGTATACCTTATACTATTATTAGTAATAAAGGTATAAACTAAATAAGTATATTCTAGAAAATATTTTATTATTTAATAAGTATATAATAATAACTTAGCTCTATATACTACTTATAAACTAATAAAGGTCTAGAAAGATTAAACTAAAAAGTATAAGCTTATTTCTAGAACTTTATTAACTAAGAGTAATCTAACTAAAAATATTAGCTTTTTACTATTTAACTAGTACTTAATAAGTATTACTAAGTAAGTCTTAGAATAAGTCTTTTCTTTATAATATATAGCTTTAACCCTTCTTCTTTAATCTTATTTAAAGTAAATACTAGTATAACTTTAAATCTTCTAGTATTTAAAAAAGTAAAGGTATTTATAGATAAGATTAAAAGGATTATAGTACTATACTAATTAAATATAGTAGAATCTACTTAAAAGTAAAAGAAAAGTACTAATAAAAGAAGAGCTCTTACTTTAGTTTATAAAATAGGTAATAAGATATAGCTAGACCTATATAACTACTATATAAATAAACTAAAGAGAAGTCTAAACTATAAGTATATAAAATATATAATAGAAAAAGTTTTATTACTATTAACTATTTACTTATTAGAGATTCCTAGTAATATTTACTTTATATTTTATACTAATCTTCTTTATTAAGTAAGCTAAAACCCTTTACTAGGGTAAGAGACTAATAATAAATAACCTATATTTAAACTTTTTTAAATATATAAAAAATAGTAAGTAAAAGAAATACTATATATCTAAAATAAAACTAAAAGAAAAAGAAAAATTAAATAAGTACTAATAAAATAGGTAAGTTACTATAAACTAATATAAAAGCTTTTAGAAAATCTAATAAATATTATTACTTTAAATAACTTTAAAACTAAATATAGTAGCTTAGGGTTAGGGTTAGGGTTAGGGTTAGGGTTAGGGTTAGGGTTAGGGTTAGGGTTAGGGTTAGGGTTAGGGTTAGGGTTAGGGTTAGGGTTAGGGTTAGGGTTAGG
>LT855422.1:7637-28790 GCA_900184765.1 Hymenoscyphus fraxineus
TTAGGGTAGCTAGCGTATAGCTACTAGGGGTTAGTAACTAGTGTTTAGTATCTCCCGTCCTTTCCTCTCCTAGCTACTTAGAAAGGAGTAGAAGAGCTAGGCCTTTAGCCTAGTAAAGGAGAGGAGAGCCGGGAACTTAACTAGATAGGACAGGAGTAGGAGAGGCAAGGTTTAGAAGAGGAGTAAAAAGGAAAGGCTAAAATAAGGGTGAAAAATACCGCTTAATTATTAAGCGATAGTATAAAGGTACGTGGGAGCGCTAGGGAGGGTTCTCGAGTAGTCTTTTTACTACGTAAGTAGTATTCTTTTTACTATATAAGCTAGTCTTTTTACTACGGTACGAATATATATAAGAGCGCTAGAGAGGGTTTACTAGTAGTCTTTTCGCTATATAAGTAACAGTGTTTTTACTACGTAATTAATAGTCTTTTTACTATAGTATAAATATATATAAGAGCGCTAGGGAGGGTTCGCTAGTAGTCTTTTCGCTATATAAGTAATAGTATTTTTACTACGTAATTAACAGTCTTTTTACTACGGTATAAAGGCACGTAAGAGCGCTAGGGAGGGTTTACTAAGTAGTCTTTTTACTACGTAAGTAATAGTCTTTTTATAGTACGAAAGCACGTAGAAGAGTAGGTCCTAGGAATAGATATCTACCTAGGTATAGGTAGTACGAAGGTATATAGGAGCTAAGGAGGGGATTACTTTATAATTTCTACTATATTTTAGACCTATCTTTAGACCTATTAAAAGACTACTCCTATCCTTTCCTATCTAGTACCCTGGCGAGGATAAGGAGTATTAATTAGTCCGGAAAGGAATAGATAGAAGAGCTTTCTAAACGTAATAGATAGGCCTTAGAAAGGAGTATAGATAGGAAAGGACGGGAGTGGAACGGATAGGAGATACTAAACACTATTAGTAACCGACTACTTTTCGGTACTTACCCCTATAAAAAGTCGGTACTAGCTAGTACTATACTAAAAAAATACACGGAATAATTAGTAGGTAGCGTATACTATATAGATATACGTAGTATATACCGCGCGTATATAGGTAGCGTATATTACGCGTATATAGGTAGTATATACGATATATATATAGGTAGCGTATATAATATATATATAGGTTGCTAGCGTATACGATACACATGCTTAGGGTTAGGGTTAGGGTTAGAGTAGCTAGCGTATAGCTACTAGGGGTTAGTAACCGACTACTTTTCGGTACCTACCTCTATAAAAAGTTAGTACTAGCTAGTACTATACTAAAAAAATATACGGAATAATTAGTAGAAAGGTAGAATATTAGAATTTTAAAGAGTAATAAATAAAACTTTAAAGTACTAAAGAAATAACCGAGTTTAAAGTAGCTAAAAATCTCGAGAACCTAAGAATAATAAGTACTCTTTTCGAGATATTAGAATAAGCTTCTAAAACTAAGATCGCTAATAATATCGAAAGTTATAAATATATACTAGTCTATAATATTTAGTATAGTACTCTCGGTTATAGAGTTTTCCGTTTATTCCCTTAGCTTTTTAATTAACTTATTAATATATTACTAGATATAAGGTTCCGAATCTCTTAGTATAGTATCTATAAAGTAGTAACTAAGTATCTTTCTTAAGCGCTCGTGTTTCTTATTAGTAGAGGCGCGAACTATTAATTCTTTATAACCTAGTACTTCTATCTACTAGATAGAATCTTTAGAGAATAGCTTATAGCCTTGTTAATAATAATAGATATTATTCTATACTTTACCGTTAGAGAATAATACTTTATCTAGTATAATATAAACGATATTACTATATCTTTAGGATAAAAAGTTAGTATAGTCGTTAGTAGATAGGAAATAAGAAGGTACTTTTAGTATAAATTAAAAACGTTATAAACAAGATAACCTTACTAGAGAGAAATTACGTGTCTTAGATAAAAAGTAGCCTAAAGAGTTAGTCTAGGTATTTTATAAAGTAGGTGAAAATAGATGTTATAAATAACTTAATATACTAAACTCTAGATTCTATTAGTAATATATCTAACGTTAAGCTATATAATTATTTAGTACTTATAAAATATATAAACTTATACTATAACTATAGTAAAAGAAACCGATAAAGTAATTAGTAGAACCTTTATTCTTTAGTTTGAAAATAGTCTTTTTCTTATACTTCTTTTAGTAAATAATTTGTTTTTTAATTATTTTAGTTATAGATTAAAGGCTAAAATCCTTATATCTTTTACTCCTAATCTAAAAGTATCCGCTTCCTTGTTAATTAAGTTCCTCTATCGAAATCTCTAACGTCTTAATAAGTAGATACAACGTTTCTTATATTATATAGCTTTATCTTATAAAGGAAGGCGTTAGTTTATAATTAGGAAATATTATAAACCGCTATAGTATTACGGTATAGCGCTCAAAAAAAGCCCTATCTTATTAACTTATATATATAACTATTAAAAATTATTATAATACTATCTACTTCTAGTTTATAAGTTTCTACTTTAAGAATTAGTATAGGATTCCCTCCCTATCTTATATATATAGAATTTGTTTTTGTTACGTCTATAGTTACTTTAAATACCTTGTTTTAAATTTTACTAAGAATACGAAGAGGGATTATACTATTTCTACTAATATAACTATCTTTACTAGGAAGGAGAAGAGATTTCCTATAATATCGACGGAGAAGCTTTTATATATATAGGTACTATATAACGGTCTACTCGGTATTATTAGTAGTTATTATCGGTTCTAGTAAGAGCGTTACCCTTAGCTCCCTTTCTTATTATTACCCCTACTCGCTTATATAAACGCCTACCCCTTTATATACCTCTCTATCTCTCTTAACTATCTAACTAATATAATATAGATATAGGCTAGCTAATTACTAACTAACGTTCAGGCCCCTACTATATTAACCATATTATTACTAAATAATTCTTACACCCTATAAATAATAGAATTATACCTCTAGTCTTACTCTCCTAGATCGACTATTACTTCTAACCTATAACCTGTATATAGAAATTATCTACTACTCTTTCTAGCATCTATAGTTTATAATAGTCTCTACCTATATCGTATCTCTTTTTACTCTTGTAAGTATTTATACCTTCTTATAGTATCGAGCTTTATAAAAGAATATTTAGGTAGTAAAGTAGTTAGGTTTTAACTATATTATCTCCCTATAAGTTTAAATGTTTAGCCCTCTACGTCTCTATCTAATTTAGATAATTATACTAAGGTTTATTTCTAATCTATCCTATAGATCATTTTCTAAGAACTATTACTTCCTATTCTAGCTTAGCTACCTTTATCCTAGATAGAATTATAGCTATAACTTTCGATCTTTGGTTGTATTTAGTACGTAGGCTATAAACCTTTCTAAAAGCTAGGCACAGATACTATAATAATAGTTTCTTCTAGCGTAAATATTCTCTAGATATATAATATAGAAATTATTACCTAAGTAATAGATTAACGCCATGACTTTAGTAAGGTAGTAGAGATACTTAGTATACTTAATATCTATAGTAAAAATATTACCTCTTCTAATAGAGAAGATTATTATGTTTTCTAGAAGGTTATAGTACCTTCTTTTAATAACGAGAATTATAAGAAGGTTTAGAAAGGTACTATTAAGTAAACTAAGGAGATAGCTCTAGAATAAAGTTAGAATAAAGGTACGATTTCGAATTTAAATATAGATACCTTAAACCTTATAATATATATTATAAGTAAAGTTTTCTATAGAAAATATATAAGCTAGAGGGAAGAAAAGGATCTAAAACTAGGTCCGGGATATACTTTAACCTATAGAAAGGCTATTATAGCTATAGTTAAATATAATAGTACTATTTTTATAACGCCTCGACTAGTTCTTAGTAAGTTATAAATACTCCCTAGTTATATTTTACTTATAATCTATAGATTATTCTCCTTTAAAAAATTATAAGCTTACTAAAGAAGCTTTCCTCGAATAGGGAAAATATATAGAAGAAATAAGAGATAATACCTCTTAATACCTATAACTCTACAAATTAACAGAAGGTAGAACCCTCCTAGAGAACTTTGTAAAAGCTAGAACTCTATTACTTAATACCTAATTACCCTAAATTTTATCTAAAGTAATTCTAGGAAACATGTTTATCTTTATTCTCGCGGGCTATAAAATAAGCGCTAATGCATTTATAGTCGCTGTAACTTTACTAGTATACCGACTAGAATTCTAGTAACTCCTATAATTAGATATTAATTCTATTCTCGAGGGACACGATTCTACTACCTAGTCTTACAAATACGATTTCACTAAGATTTTAAAAAGTAGGGTCGGGGCCCTAATGAAAGAGGTAGTCCGTCTCTATTTAGTTATACTATTCCTTCTAAAAATTAATAAAGGTCTTCCCTAAACTTTAAAGATTAGGGATTAGAATTATATACTCCTAGCCGATACGCTTATCCTTTTTAATCTTAATATAATATATCGAAATCTAAAATACTACTCTAAATCCCCTGGTTTTCTAACCTAAATTAATAAAGAGTTTCTACTAGGAGATTTCTTTCCCGACCGTTAGCTTTATAACAAGCCTGGAAATCTAGAAGATAGGAACCTACTAGATAAAGTATATATCCCCTTCTTCGCTAGAAACCGTTCTTACCTAGGCTAACGCTTCGTAGAAGTAGAGTTCTATATAATAATTATAAAGTTATTCTTAGAATATAGTATAAAACTAGCTTATAAACCTAGAGAAAGTTTTATAGAGGCTCTAAAGAATATAAAGGAACAGTTATCGACTAAGATAGGATTTGAGATAGCGTTAAAGATAAAGAAGGCGGTTCCTTTAAAGATTATAAAACAGAGTCTCTAAACTAATATTAATCTTCTTTGTTCTATAATTTACTTAAGGGGGTATTTAGCTCGTACAATTTAGAGATTTATACTATATAAAAAGATTTATATATATATGTTTTTAAATAAGAATTATATATAATTTAAGATATATACGCTTATTTAGATAGTTGTAAAAGTTTTTACTAAAATAATTATAAATCCCTTGTAAATCTAATTATAAATCTTTTTAGATTTATACTACCTAAAAAACTTTATAAAAGAACTAAAGGGTTAAGGCTTTAGTTCTTTTTCTTTTATATAAATCTTCGTATAATTCTTTTAGTCCTACGTACTACTATAGTACTAATACCTAGTTAGATCTACCTAGCTTACTTAGAACTACCTCGATAAACAACCCGAAATACTACCTTAATATACTATACTACAAGTCTAATCTACGTACTTTATTAAAAATACTATCCCTTATACTATTCCCCTTTCTTAAAAGAAAGTAATACTCGGCTAATTTATAATCGTAAAGCAAAGGAGTAAAAGAGCGCCTAGGAAAGGANAAAACTTTTATAATAGCTAAACGGTAGTATATTTGTTTCCTTATAATAGTATAATTTATATATAATTCAGGAAACTTTTATATAAGCCCTTAGGGTCCTCTAGCCCGTATAAATCTTAGACTTTTACACCTGTTTTATATAAAGAGATTTACGTAGCTAAACACCCCCTAAAAGATATAGACTATACTATATTAAAAATACTATAAAAGATACCTACTTCGAACTTCCTATCTAAATTTCCCTCCTAAGACTTTTCTCCGGTATTATTAAATATCCTACTATATCTAAACTTATTAATTTTAGTACTACTTTAATAGAGAATACCTCTTTAGATATATAATGTTTTAAAAAATAGCGCTTCGCTTATATTCTTACTAATAAAAGTATATAAGTGGCCCTATATAACTAGCCCTAATTATGTTCGTAAAGAGAAGGAGGAGAATCTTTTAATTTAGAATACTTATTAAGAAAACTATTAGTTTACAACTTAATTAGTAGTTAATATATTCTTTTAATTTTCTTATTATATATAAATAAATAAAAGAAGTATTTTATAATATTTATATAAATATTCTTACTTATTTAGCTCTACGTCTATTTATTAGAAGAATATATTAGTAATAGTAATTTATAAATATAACGTAGTATCTTTTTATATAAAATAATTATACTTTTATATATAATTTATATATAATATAAATAAGTTAATAAGTGTTAGTTTTACTATAATAGTAAGGTAATACGGGATAGTATTATTAGTTTATATTTCGTATAAGGGATCTAAAAGAGTATATATTACTAGCTAAGGATATATAGTATTATATAGTGTCTTAGATAGTCGTCTTACGTAATAAGCTTTAGATATCCTACTAGAAGTATAGATATACTAATACTAGTACCTTTTTAAAATAATTAAATAGTATAAAAATAAGATAATAAAAACCTATTATTATTAATTTACCTTTTTCTTAGCTAGTACTTCCTTTTTCGCTATCCTTTCTACCTATTTATTAGCTAAATAATAGACTATATTTATATTAATAAATAACTTAAGTATATTATTATACTTTAATTTAATTATTATATTAAATAAGTTTAAGTTTACCTTAATCTATAGTAAATAGTTAATTTTATACCTTTTAAATCCCTCTTATAGTACTAAAAGATCTACTATAAGTCTCTTCTCCTTTATTATACTAAGTTTTATAACGTAATTATATAGCGACTTTAAATTTATATAAACTTTAAATAGAATTAAGTTATTAAGAAGTATCTTATAGATTATTATCTTAATAAATATCGCTATATTAAATCTATTACTTAAAGTGTATAATTTAAATACTAATATACTTCTTATTACTTACTTATATTTAGTAGAACTCTAGTAGATAAGGTTTGTCTTATTATTTCTATTCTTTAAGATTAGAATATATCTAATTTATAAAGTAAGATCCTTTAGGTTTATAAAGGCTCTATTTATAAAGAGAATAAGTTTTAGTATCTTTTAATCTAATTTAATATAATTAATCCCTTAGTTAGCGTTATCTTTTATCTACTTTAAACGTTTATTTAATAAATTAATATCTTTCTTTTAAGAGTCTATTATTTATATTACCTAGGAGAGATCGAACACTACTTCTAGTTATAATATAATAGCTAAATACGCTTTATAAGCTCGCTAGGATTCATACTACTTTTATAAAGTTAGGTTCTCTTAAACTTTACTACGTATACTATATAAATCTAAGAGTTTATCTTATACTTGTTCTAGTTACTCTATCTATTTATACTATATAAGTAATAGAGACTTATTAGTAAGTATAATAATTAGTCTACTATTAAACTTAATAAAGTAGTTAATTAATAATTATTCTTATAGTTTTACTATAAAATTAGCCTTAGCTAATTTATCTTCCTCTTATTAAGTAAAGTTCTTATTTATAAGGATTAAAGTATTATTAGTTTATAAAGTAATAATACTAAAAGCTTTATCTTTATAGGCGTATAATAAGTATAAGTCGAACGTTAATATCTTATATTTTAATTAGTTTATATAGAATTTAAGATACGTTTTATACTAGTAATTATCTACCTCCGGAACTCTATACTATAGCTTCTTTATAAGTAGTACTTTTCCGTCCTATTATAGCTAAGGTAGGTTTTATAGTAGTCGAGTATAAAAACGTTGATTTAGCTCTATAAGAGACTAGGTATAGGCTTATATAATATCTCTTAGGTATATACTAAAGTTATTAAAGCTAAGTATAGTAGATAGTATAAGAATTAGTTACTAGCTAACTTATTATATAGTAAGAGACTCTATAAGAATATAAGATTTCTCTTTATTACCTTATACTTAAATTACTAAATATAACTTAATATACTCTTATAAAGTACCCTTATTTCTTAGTTCTTAGATAAATTTCGAATTAAAGACTTATATACTTTATAGGACGTTATTTTTATTAATAGCTTTAATAGCTTATCTATTTATTAATCCTATAATTTTAAGGTTATTTACTACTATCTCTTCTTTTATTAATTTAATATTCTTAAATACTAGATAGATATTAGCGTCTTCTAATAAGTTAACTCTTATTATCTAAATATAAGTATTATTACTATTCTAAGTATAAGATTTATTATAATCTAGGATCTATAATTCGGAGTCGATCTTATCTATAAGTACTATAATATATAGTAGTAAGTATTTCCTAGGTTATTCTCTACCCCTCTTTAGTAGTAGTACCTATTATTATAGTTTAAATATAGAAGGTAGTTAAGGTTAAAGGTTTCTTTCTAGAATTATAGAGTCTTAGCGTTATTCTAGCTAAGGGTTTTAAGACCTTTGTTTATTATCTTCTAGTAGTATTTATACTAGGCTCTAATAATCCTAGTTATCTTCTCTTTTAGAATTATCTTTATAAAAAGGTTTAACTAAAGTAGAGTAAATAGTAGTTTCTATTCTATTATTATTAAAAGTTATATCTTCGCCTTTAACTTTAATAAGCTTATATAGCCCGGTCTACTTTCCTAATTTAGCTATAGCTTGCTATACTCTTACTAAATACCCTACGGGAAGTTTATAAATATTACTATTTAAAGAGCTATTTCTTATTCTTAGTACTTCTTTTACTTACCTCTTAGTACGTAGGTTTCTAAGGCCTTTTATTACTTTTAGTATAGTAATAGTACGTTATAAATAATTAGTTATAAGTAGCTCTTTATTAGTTATATAAGGAAACGCTCTAAATACTAGTAAAGTTAGAATTAATTTATTTAGACTAGCTAAATTATTAATAGCTTTTACTACTATTTATAACTTAGTATTACTTTATAATATAGGTAGCTTTATATTAAGTATTTTATATACTTTTTAAAGTAGGCTATAATACTATTTAATCTTACTAACTAAGTAATATACTTTAGTAGATATAGTAATTATAGTTATACTAAGGGTTTTAGTATATAACCTAAACTCTTTACTAGTAAAGTTTATACCTTAATCGTAAGTAATAAGATCTAGTAGTCTAAGGTAGGTATTAACCTATATTTCTTAGAATAACCTTTAAGTAGTCTTCGTATAAAAGTTAGAGAGCTATTTAGCCGCCTAGAATCTAGTTACTTTATCTATATAATAAAGAACGTTATAGTTATTAACCTAAAGTATATTAATATAGATATTATAGTTAAACTTATAGTTATTATAGATAGTAAACTTAAATCTACTAGGAGATATTCTATAGAGTTAATAATACTTATAAAACTTACTTATAAACCTTAAGAAGCTAAAGTCTACTTTATAGCTTATACGCTTTAGGATCTTAGCTAATTAAGGGGTAGATAAGTAACTAAATCTTTAGTATAATTACTATAGGTCTACTTTTATAAGAAGTCTATTAATCTACTAGTTCTACTATAAGTATATAGATATATTAGGTTAATCTTTATACTTTATAAAGAAAAAGGCGTATTTATATCTCCTAAATATAAGAACTTCTTTATTATTCTCTACTACTAGTTTATTCCTTAGATTATTAAATATAACTCTAATTCTATCTATATTAGCTAGGTAGAATAGGAATAGCATATCTATTAGAAGTATAAAGAATCGTATAATACTAACTAAAGTTAGTATATTAATTAATCTAAGGTTTTTTAAACTTTTACTAATACTAAATTTAATTCTTATTTTACTAGCTATAGAGGTATCTATTTATATTTTATATAAAGTAGAATATATAAAATATTAATTATATCTAATAAAGTATATATTCGCAACTCTTATATTAATAAGAATACTAAAGAAGAATCTAAGACTATATCTCTTTTAGTTAGTAGAAGGATTAGTAAGGTATATAGAGATATCTTTATATTTTTCTATATACTTAATATCCTAACCTTTAAAGAGAATATATATAAATATATAGTTTTCTAGGTTTTATATAATCTTTCTACTAGTTTTATTATTAATTTTATTATTATATATTATCTAAATAGCTCTATTAATTAATATTTTATTACTTAAATCTTTATAGTTATCTTTAATCTATTTGCTTATATATACCCTAGATATTTATAGTTTAGGATCCTATCTTTTATAATCTATTACGTACTAAATAAACTTTCTTTTATTATTATAGTAGTAATATTTAGGTAGGTTATTTCTCTTTAAATTAAAGAACTCTTATTTAGACTTTTTATACTCTTCTACTAAATAGTAAGTTAACTAGTATCCTAGTTTCTTATAAATAAAACACTTCTTAATAAATCTACCTAAACCTAGGGGTTTTTAGTATAAGGTTTTAGTAGGTAGTACTCTATAGAATCGTTAATCTATATAGTAGGCCGCTATTTTAATAGAAAGGTTATTTAACTCTTTATTACCTATATAGAAAGCTCTACTTTATCCTTCTAGTATATTAGGGGTCTTATCGAGTAGCTATAGTATTATAGTAGAATCTAGATTATTAATAGCTTTAAAGGTAATAAGTAAGCTTTTAATACTATTAATAAGACTAGGTATATCCCTTATTAGGTTTATATACGCTTATCTATAAGTAATTATCTTATAATAAGCTAAAACAAGTTAATTATAAAAGAATCTATTAGTCTTTAATTTAAGTATTAATTTATATCTTAAATCTTCTATTTTTTTAAGTATTATATTAAGGTATTTTAAATAGGATTTACTAAGGTTCTATTCCTTAATCTTATTAAGCTTAAGTATATTCTAAATTAATAGTAAATTCTACTAATACTTAAAGTCTTTAAATCGATTCTATATTATTATATATACTTCTTATATTATAAGCTAGTATCTAATTATATAAATTAATATTTTAAAGAAACTCTCCGCTTATCCTTTAAGTATTACTAGGAATACTAGTAACTATTCGTCTATTAGTAATATAGTACTAGTATAAATATTATAGAACTTTTATACTTTAACTAAGAAGTTATTACTAGNCTTTATATTATTATTATAGTAATACTTTTATATGTTCGTTATTTCGAAAGAACTTTTAGCTTACTATATATTATTAAAGATATTATTAATATTATCTAGTACTTCGATTATTAGTATAATAATATTTATAATAATTCCTAATCTAGTACCTCTACTACTACCTCTACTACTATCTCCCCTAGCTCTACCTAATTCTCTACTAACTCCTATAAATCTACCTCCTCCCTTAGTACCCTAACTATTTCTAGCTAGGTTCCTTAGTAGTAGTAGTAGTAGTTCGGTAGTATTTAGATCTAGGGCGGGTTATTTAGTTATAGTAGTAGGGTTAAGGTTTATAAACTTTTATCTTAGAGAGTTTAAAGTAGATATAGAAAGTCCTTTTCTAGAGAGGTTTAAGGTTTTACTACTAAAAGGTAGTATAATTCCCTAAGAGTACTTCTTTCCTTATAATTAAGTCTAATATTAAAGCTAGTTATTTAGTTCGTCTATTAGTATTTTATATTTTAATACTACCTCTCTTAATCTTATACCTTTCTTTTAAATATCTATTATTTTATTATCTCTATAATCCTTATATTCTTTTTATTAAAGGAGTTCGAATAGTAATAGAGATAGTAGTATAGTATTTTAGCTTAGACTAAACAGCGTACTTAAATTCGTATAGGAGAAGCTCTAGCTATATACCTCGAATCGAGGGGTAATTATATAAGGTAGGTGCCTAATTCGAATAACTCGAATATCTAGGCTATTATAATACTAAATATTATATCCTCTTCTACTTAGATAACTACTACTCCTCCTAGAGTATTAATAGCTTTAATTCTATATAGAAAAAGCCGGCTACCCCTACTTATATTATATAGATTTTCCTAGAAAATAAGGTAATTTATTTAAGATTTATATACTTATATAACGTTTAACCTATTCTAAGCTATATCTATTTATAGGAGCTAAAGATATTAAATAATTATATAGTTAAGTAAGTATAAAGTACTATAGATAGTACCTACTAAAAGCGCTATAAATACCCTTAATAACGTCTAGTTTAATTATTTTAGGCCTTTTAAGCCTAAAGAATATATAAGTTTTAAGCTCTCGAAGGTCTATATTAAGGAGCCTTCTTACCCCTCTTTTACTTCCTTCTTTTAACTACTATAATATATAATATTCTTCCTTACTTACTTCTCTAATCTTTTATAATATCTTTTTATTCCCTTCTTATATTCTTTCTTATCCCTAATTATATCTATATAAGTCCTTACCTTCCCTACGCTAAGTAGTATAATAACTAGAAGCTTAGGCGGTTCTAGCGGAGGCTCTAGTAGTAGTAATAAGCGTTACTTAGAGCTAGGTAAGAAGTATTATAAAGAAGACTAAGAGATCTTTCCTTTTAGACGTCCCTCTCTTAAGCTTTAACTTACTAAGTTATAAAAGAAGAATAAAAAGGACTATATAAGAAAAAAGAGGTTAAAAGCTAAGAAGGTAGTAGATAAGAGGGTAGTAGAATCTATTACTTAGGTTACTACTAAGTAAACTTATATAATAGTAGAAGAGTAAGCTTCTTATAGCTACTCTAGTAGAACTCCTATAGTACTTGTTCTAGTATTTTACTTTTTACTTTTTTACTTTTATAATACTAATAATTCTATAGTTATATTACTATTACTTAGCTACTCTTAACTTAGCTAAGGGTAAGGNTTATAGCTCCCTTCCTAGCTAGAACCCTTTCTCTAGTTTAGTATTTTATTTAGATATCTTTTATAAGTCTCTTAGACTAGAGTATTATATAAGATTCTATTCCTTTAATACTAGTTCTTTTACTTATACTTATTAAGAATTATACTAATAATACTATTAATAATAACTTTATTAGAGGCTCTAGAGAGGAGTTTAAAAGTAAAGAAGGTAGTATTCTTAGCTTAGATAAAGAAAATAATAATAATAATAAGGAAAAGCTAAAGTTTATAGTTAAAAGTAACCTTAATATAGTTAATACCCTTAAGTATTTTAATAACCTTCTTTCTAAGCTAGGTATACTAGCTCTACTTTATAATAATAGTAAATAAAAGATACTTTATCTTATTAGCTAGAATATTAGTTCTAAGAAGTTAGAGAAAATACTTACCTTAAAGTCTTATACTTTATATATAAAGCTAATTATTATCTAGCTTAAAAGTAAGTAGTATAGTAAAAAGGGTAGATATAATTCTTATTATAAGGTAAGTTCTTTTCTAGTCTTTTCTTATTTAAGCTAACTTTTTTATAATAGTATAAGTAGAATATAAAAGGTAAGATATCTTATAAGAGAATATAGTTTTAGGAGTATATATCTTTTCTAGAGGTAGATATTATAAAAAAAAAGAAGATAATTTAGTTAAGTACTTATATAAATTACTAGATAAGTAATTAAAGAGTAAAATATTCCTTTTATAACTAAAATAGTAAGTTCTATTATTATTTTTCCTTTTCTATACTAACTTATATATAGGTACTAGTAGAACTATCCTAGGTTACTCTCCTTTAAAGAAGCCTTAAACTAGTAAAGTTTACTTAAGTATTATTATTATTTCTAGTAGCTATAATCTTAATATAGTTAAAGGTTATTAAAAGGCTTATAAGAAGCTTATAAGTACTAATAAGTTTTTCTAGGAGAGAATTACTTCCTTTAGTAAAGATAAGATAGTCTCTTTTATTAAGTCTTTTAATTACTTTAACTTTAAGTCCTCTAGTAATAATAATAAAGGTAATAATAATACTAGCGCTAGTAAGTATAAGGGAGGATCGGGTAGTAAGAGTACTAGTAAGAAGCGTAAGTAGTAAGCTTATACCTTATAGAGCTAGCTAGTAGTTCTTTATTTTTCTATTTTTTTAGGTTCTAGGTAATATTTAGTAAGTTCTTTAAATAGTTTTTCTTATAGTATTTTAAACTCTTTATTTATACTTTCTTTCTTTATTAATCTTTTTAAGCTTCTTATTTTATTCTTCTATTTTTAAATTAATAGTTTTTAAGTAAGGTAGTATACTAAAAGATACCTAGAGATTCTTAAAAGTAGTATTTCTTACTATATAATATTCTATTAATATACCTATATTTTTTCTTACCTTAAGCTTAATAAACGCTTAAGTAGACTTAAATAAGCCTTAATAAATCTAGGAATAGCTTTTAATAANCTTAAAATAAGCTCTAATAAATACTTAAATATACTCTAATAAGTACTAGAATATACCTTTATAAGTACCTAAATACCCTCTAATAAACCTTTTAATTTTTATAAATAAAATAGCTAATATTTAAAATAAATATAAGTAGTTTAAAATAAGCTTATATTTTATTTTTAAGATTAAGAGAACTCCTTTAACCTCTTTTAAGTAATATCTACTAAAGTCTACTTCTTTTATAGTAGGCGGAAGGCTAGGATATAAACTTCTAAAACTATCTTTAAATAAGCTTTTAGTATTAAGATTACTTCTAGAGTACTATAAGAGGGATACTTCTTTAGATAACCTCTTTCTCTTTATACTAGTATAGAACCTTTATTATAATACTTTAGAGAGCTCTTCTTTTAAGTAATTAATACCTTCCTCTTAGATTATAAGTCTAGGGATTAAAGCTTAATTTTAACTATTTATAATTTAACTATATAGGGTTTCTAATTCTACTTTTATAGTACTTTTCCTCCTAGTATACCTAGGGTTTACTACTAAAGTAGTTAGTACTCTTTATTTATTTCTTTATTTAAAGTAAAGGATAGTCTCCTTAAAGGTTACTTTATATACCTTTAGGGCTATTCTAATAGTTATATTAAGTTTATAACTTATTTAAAGAAAGATAGTATTACTTCTTCTACTTCTTCTAGTTATTCTTCTATAGCTAATTCCTAATAAGTAGTTTAAGTAAGGTTTTTAAATTTTATATTAAGGTTACTATAAACTTCTTAAGTAAAGTTATTTAGCTAAGTTTCTTATATAAAATCCTCTTTTACTTTACTTATTTCTAGTTCTCTAGAAGCTAATTTTACCTATTTAGCCTTACTAATTATAGTAAGCTTCTTATAAGTATAACCTAGTATAATACTATTATCTAGGTACTTCTTAATATTAATAGTAAGATTAATAATACTTAAGCTAGCTAGAACTTATTTAATTCTTATATTATTACTCTATTTACTAGTAGTAATATTAATAGAGGCTTAAAGAATTAACTTAAGTTATAACCTATTAATTAATAACTTTAAGTATTATTTATAGTAGTCTTTTAACTAGTAGGTACTAAGTAGGTATACTATAATAACCTTATATAGACTATACTAGTAATCTCTCTACTTCTTTAAATTTTCGTTATATATTAGAATAAAGGAATCTAGCTTAATCGAGGGCCTAATATTTTATTACTAGTCTCTAATTAATTTTATATAAACTACTTTCTAGTATAATTCCTTATTTGCTTATTATTATACTTTATTAGTAGCTAAAGTTCTCTAGAGGATTTTATTTAATCTATTCTCTAGGCTAACTTTAGTAAGTTTAAAAGTTTTAGTCTTAGTAGAGTCTAGTAGTCCTAGGTAGGCTCTATATAGTAAGAAGAAGGGGCTATATTTTAATACTAAGTAGGTATAAATCCTTATAGTAAAGATAGCCTAAGTTAAGTATTTATTCTAGGTATAAATACTTTTTTCTTATAGGGCTTTTATTAATACTCTACCTAGAATTCTATTAAACTATTTAACCTTTCTATTTATTTATAAATAGTAAAAGGTAGTATAATAATACTTTAGTTTTATTATTCTTAAGAAGGATTCTATTATTTTAGAAACTAGATTTATACTATTATCTAAGAGTAAGACTTATAATATTCTATAGACTATAAAGATTTTTTTATAAACAAAGTCTATTATAGCTTAAGAATTCGCTAGTATAATAGCTTAAACTACTAGCTATTTAGTAGATCTCTTAATAGTAGTAATAATCTATTAGTTACTATATATAGTTAGTAGAAGTATTCTAATAAAATTAATAGACTATTCCTTAAATAGGCTAATATTTAATTATTATAAGATAGAGGCTAGTCTTTATTTATATCCTAATTTCCTAGTAATCTAATATTATAAATAAGTTTAATATCTTAACTTAATATCCTATTTAAGAGTAGGCTACTATCTTATATACTAAACTATACCCTTAAGCCCTAGCTAGCTAAAGTAGCTATACTTCTTATACTTCTTATTTAGCTAATTATAATAAAGTAATAAAGGAATATATAGTATCTTAAATCTGTTTATTTTCTTAAATAGAACTTAATTATAGTACTTAAAGGTTAATATTAGATAATAAGAATTATTAGTAAGGTCTACTAAGTCCTTAGATATTAGCTTATTTTCTTTAAGAAGGGATAGAAGAGTTAAGATTTTCTCTTTCTATTTAGCTTTATTAAGAGAAGATATAGCTTTAAGAGAAGCTTTCTAGGTTATATTAATAGCTAGACTATCTAAATAGAACTTTATTCTATTATTCTTTAGTAATTACTTAAAAGCTTCTTAGTATAATTAACTTTATTCTTTCTAATCTATATAGTAAGAGATAGTATTTATAATAGGATTCTCTTTACCTAAGTAGTAGTATAGGTTAATATTATAGGTCTAAAACTTTACTACCTAGTATATAAGTTACTTTAAGGGCTCCTTAGTAGTCTATATATACTTTAAGCTTTTATAATTAGTAATTACTTTTATATAAGTATAATTATTAATATAATAACTTTATATTTAAAGTATATACTTAATTATAAGTAATTCTTTATCTTAGGTTAAGTATATTAGTNTCTTAGAGCTTCTTTCTTTTAAAAGTAATAAGGTATAAGAGGCTATTATTACTAAGTTAAAGTAGAGTATATCTAAGTACCTAGTTTAAAGCGTTAGTCTTAATTATAAATAGATAATTAGGTTAGGGTTAAGTAAGTATAGACTTACTTATAAGTTTTTCCTTTAGACTTTTAAAGACTAGCTAATATCTTATAGTTTAAATAACTAAGTAGTACTTTTTCTTATAAAGGGTAGCGTTAGTCTTCTTAAATAAGTTACTTAGTAAACTTAAGATTATTATAAAGTACTAAATAAATCTTCTATAGTAAGAAGTAAGTCCTAGGAATAAGTAAACCTTATATATAGTTTTTAGGACTAGTTAATTCTAAATAAGCTTAGTCTTAGATATATAAGTCTTAATAACTCTATTTCCTACTTAATACCTATAAAATTCTATTTTAAATAAGCTAATTTTATACTTTAATAGTTTTACCTTAAGTTTTTCCTTCTAAAGTACTTTAAAGACTTATTATAAGTATATCTTATATTCCTAGATAGAATTTAAGAATATAATAATATTATTTAAATAAATAATATAGAATTTATTAAGAAAAGGCTAAAGAATCTTATTTATTATTATCTAAAAGGTTACTAGTATATTTATAANTCTTATTAAGTATTAAATACTATTTTATATTAATCTCCCTCTTTTACTTAAACCTAATAAAATCTTAAGAGTAAATCTATTTTAGAAATAAATTTAGACTCTCTAATCTAGTTAAGGTAGTCCTAGATCTAGAGAAGAGGGTAAGTATTCTTCTTTATAACTTTATTTAAAGCTTAGTAATTAATATATATTTTCTACTTTCTTTCTAGTTTCTTTATAAATAGTATAAGGAATCCTTAAATACTTTTACTTATATAGATTAATCTCTTATTAAGTAGTTTTATAATTTATTTTATTTATTCTAGGGCCTAAGAATAAAATAGTAAGTATACTTAAAGGTTCCTTAGTAGAGTATCCCTTATATTAATCTTATATTTAAACTTTCCTAGTAGAGGTATCTTATCTAGTATCTCCTCTTTAAAATAATCTTAATATTTAATAATTAAGTTTTTAAATACTAGGTAGACCTTAGTTAAAAAGATAGAGGTTTCCTTATCCTTTATAGTCTAGACTATATATAAGATAGCCTCTATTTATTTTAAGTTAAAGCCCTTCTTTAATCTTTAAAATAAAATAAGGTTAAAGTAACTTATAATTAAGGTTTAGAAAGTTTAAGTAAAAGTAAAGATAAATATAGTTTATTTCCCTTTCTTACTTACTACTTAAATAACTATTTCTTTTATTACTTAGTTAATTATTAGATTATATTATCTTAGCTATAAAAGGCTAAGAATAATATCTATCTTAGATAGGTCTAAGATAATAACTATAATATAAAATATAAAGTCTTTAATTTAAAGAGTAAATATATAGTACTTACTTAAAGTTAGTATAGTATTATTAGCTATAGATACCTTAATCTATAGGCCCTAGTATAACTTGTCTAGCTCTATAGCTATAAGGCGATTTATATAATTATAATCTACCCTACTATTAATAAGATAAGATTATTATTATTTAAGGTTTTTAGCTATAGTACTCTTAAATATTATAANAGAGGATAATATAAAGTAAGTATCTTCTTTTATTATTAAAGTCTTATTTACTATTAATATCTTATATAATTAAAAATATAATAGAGTATTAATCTAAGTTATATCTTCTAGTTTTATAGTCCTTTTATTATCCTTTACTTAGACTTATATAAAAAACTTAGGTTTTTTATATAGTTAAGAAAAGAGTAGTCTTTCTCTCTATATCTAAAACAAGTACTATTAGTTCTATACTATTCCTACTATCCTTTATAATCCGAGGACCTATCTAGTTATCCTAGAATATAAGAAGGTATATACTTTATTTAAGACCTATAGAAACTACTATGTCCGCCCCTTAAAGTAGATCTAGCCTATCTAGTCTAAGGCCTTCCTCTACCTCTACTTCTTCCTCTACTACCTTAGCTAGTAGAGCTTCCTTTATTTAATCTAAATCTACTATAAGATCTTCTATAAAATCTATTATAACCTTAACCTTTTAAAGGCCTACTTCTAACCTTATTTAGCTCTATAGAGGTAGTAGTATTAAAATAGGATTACCTTCTACTACTATAAAGTAAGCGACTTCCTTTAAACTAGGCTTATTTATAGTTATCTATATAAGTAACTAGTTCTTTAAAGGTACTACTATTATAACTATCCTTAGTAAGTCTAGTATAGATTTCTTTATAAATCCTATTTAAAAACCTTTAAGATAAGATATAGTTTAAAAATATAAGAATAAGGTTAAGGGCTAATATCTTTATTTTAGCTATAAAGTTATTAATAGTTTTCTATTAAGTTTATCCTTTAAATCTATTCTAAAGTCTATATATTTTATATAAGTTAAAGAAGTAGTTTATTAGTACTTTTATAAATTTATTAAATTTTATAGTAATAAGAAAGATAGGTTTAAATATATTATCTTAATAAGTAAGATCTTATATATTAGTATACTAAGTCTTTATATTACCTTATAAGAATTAACTTAACTAAATAACCTTCTTATAGTTAGCTATCTTTACTTCTAAAGTAAGGGCCTTATTATTACTAAAGAAACGTTAAAGATCTTAAATAAAGCCTTTTATAGCTTTAGCTCTTTATAATCTTATATAGGTTTTAAGGTTCTTTAAGTAAACAAGGTTCTATTATAAGCTTTAATAAGCCTAATTATTAGTTAAGATAGAGATTATTCTTTTATTAAAAGGATTATAAGTAAGTATTCCTATACTTAGATTAGAAGAAAGATTACTACTACTACTATTAGTTCTAGAGTAATAATAATCTCTAGCTTATCCTATCCTACTAATTCTATTAGACTCTTCTTAATCCTCTATTTTAACTTCTTAATTATAAGTAGTAAGGTTAATTAGTAGTTAAATAAGTTCTTTTAGTAGAATAGGTCTAAGAGAAGATCCTAATAACCCTATAGGCTCTCTAAACTTTAGCTAGAAGTCTAAGAGAGTTTTAATACCTAGTACTATAAAAGTATTCCTTTAAAGGAAGTTTACCTCCTCTCTCTCTTAGTTCTTTTAGAGGTATTCTCTCTTATATCTTTCTAGTTCCTAGTTCTATTCTTACTATCCTACTACTAATACTTCTAGTATAATAATTTAGGTTTATATATAGTCTATCTTTTAAAGAAGGTCCGGTTCCTAGCGCCTTAGTTTCTAGTACTCTAGTTCCTAGCGCCCTTTACCTTTTAAAGAGAGACTAGCTTATAGTTTATATTCTTCTTTAAATAAAGATAGGTCTTAGGAGTCTAGGGGTTAGTAAGCAAGGACTAATTAGTAATCTTCGTAGTCCTCTTCTACTTAGGCTTAAATACTTCTCTAGCTTATCTAAAAGGATTAATAAGAGCTTTTAGATATAGCTTATACTAATTATTCTTATTAAGGTTTAGTAAGAAAGGTTTATCTCTTAGGTTAAGTAAAAAGAGCTCTTAAGATAGGTCTTAAACCTAGAAGTAGAATTCTTATAAGTTACTATAAGTTTCTTTCTAAGTTAACTTTTATCTATTTAAGCCTATCTTAGAAGTTAGTAAGTTATTATTATATAAGTAGTTACTTACCCTAGCTAAAAAGGGGTTAATTAGTTAATTCTATCTTATTATAATATAAAAGAAGCGTTCTTTAAAGAAGTTTATAATAAAAGAGTTTATAATAAAAAAGTGTTTAATTATTATTATTTAGAAGAGAGTTTTTAATAAAGGATTCCTCTATCTTTTATAGCTAAAATATCTAAAGGTTTAGATAGTTAATAATATAATTACTTAAAATAGTTTTCTACTTAAGATAAGTTATTAATTTAAGATTTATAGAATCTTAAATAATATACTATTAGTATAGTATTCTAGAATAGTACTAGAAAAGTTTACTAAGTAAGTAGGTCTTTATAGTACTTCCCCTTTAGAAGTTATATTATTTTCTACCTAGATTTCTTAGAATCTCTTTAGATTAAGTAGGTAATAGGTATATATATTATTAGTAAAGAGAAGAACTATTATAAGTAGTAGGAATATAACCTAACTCGCCTTATAATCTAAGTTTTAAGGGTTATTACTTCCCTTACTTAGACTTAGTATCTCCTAGCCTCGAACGCTATAGAGCTTAATTATTAGAATATAGCTCGATTAAGCGAGTAAGAGATAGGAAGATAATTAGTCTAGTCCTATTCTCTACCTCTATATAGCTAGTATCCTAGGTAATACTATTTAGTATACCTTATTGTTTTTAATAAGCTTAGAATACCTTCGGTTATTAATTTACTACCTAGTAGCTTACTAATAACCTTAGGCGAATCCT
This sequence comes from Hymenoscyphus fraxineus, assembly GCA_900184765.1. Taxonomy (NCBI): domain Eukaryota; kingdom Fungi; phylum Ascomycota; class Leotiomycetes; order Helotiales; family Helotiaceae; genus Hymenoscyphus; species Hymenoscyphus fraxineus. The sequence goes on from LT855422.1 coordinate 28,754, forward strand.
ATTATAGAAGAGTTAGTAAGAGTTTAATAAAGAGTTC